>JAQIWA010000097.1:0-52938 GCA_034693305.1 Eueremaeus valkanovi | reverse complement strand
GTTTTGTGCCAAAAGTCGGCCATTTTACCCCCTCCTATCCCCCCCCCCTGACTCGGCCGAGCTTGCACATCTCTAGTATTACAGTATTACAGACATTCTGTTATGATATACACAATTAATACAGCTATCCATCAAAAACATACTGTACTTATATTTATATCAAATCGATTCAATACTTTATTGATTACAATCTATTCATAAGAATTATAATATTTATAAAATATTATCTAAAATACATAATATTTTTAAATAAACCAATTTAATTATTTTAAGTGACCCTGCTTGCCTTTATATAAATTTAAAAATGTTCATATTTTCCCATATTGTTTAATTCAATTATCGCATTTAGATTTTGAAATCGGAAATATGAGCTCAATATTAGAATATATACTCTAACAGATGATAAAACGGACAGCACTGTACCATTTTTGACATGATATGATCTGACACATAATTTTCTAGCAAATCATTGGAGGCTTAAAATAAGTTTATTTCGAAGCGAAAACCCCTCTTATTATCAAATGATTTGCAAAATTTCATTCCTTTACTTATGTATTGTTCACAACATTTAAATCGCGTATATATTTCAGAACTCAATGCAAGTTTATCTCAACATTATTGCGATTCCTAGGATTTGTCATTTCAATCAAGGTAATATTTTTTGTTCAATTTTTAATAAATTTGGTCTATCTTTATGTTATTTGACTTTAATTTTGGTCAAAAGAACACATTTGGTGAACACCAAGTCTGCTATTTCTCTGCGTGGCGTTTCTGAGCAGGATCAAAATGAATGGAATCAATGTCTCATTTTGTTGATTCAAATTCGTTTGCATTCAAATAAAGCCGAAACGCATTTGCTTTCAATGAATACAACTTTATAGAGAACTTATAGCAAACAGAATATATTAATAATTTAATCATAACATAAGTGCACAAAAAAGTTTAGTTTTTTAGTTTTAGTTGAATTACTGCAAAGAATGTTCAAATATAGCTGTAATGCACACAAAATTAGTTCAATCCTGGCTTTACATCCCTTTCTGATGAATGACTAAATTGACTTCAATTTTCATTTTCGATGCATTCGCTTCATAAGAGTTTTAGTTCTTTATAATAGATTTAAAAATACAAAATTATAAATCATTTTTTGTATGAAAGCATTTTTTTTGGGGGGAGAGGGGGAGAGAGAGAGGGAGAGAGAGAGAGAGAGAGAGAGAGAGCGTATTAGTTGTTTAGAAGTAAGAGTATTAAAATTGTAGCTCTCTTTACATTCTTTACTCTGTATTTCTGTTCAATATTTTTCAGTCCTTGATTTGAACCGAGGTCTATTTGAACCTGATCAGTTCTTTAATGCTCTTGTTTGTGCATGAGTTAGTAGTGAAGACAGAAATACCCGGAGTGTTCCTTAAATGTAACTGAAAAGAATCTAAATTAAATACATAGGTGAGCTAATAATTTTCAAGTCTAGTTCACTTAATTTCTATACCGGTGTTGGTCTGGGAATAGAATCCGCGAATTCTTATGGATTGCAAACATTTAGGAATTCCTCAAAGAAAAGAAATGCATTTATTTAATGATTTCTTTTAATGAAATTCTAAGTAATTTCGAGGAATTAATAGGAAATTCTGGATAACAACTACACAGAGAATAAAATGAATAAATAAATCAAATCTCAGTTTACTTTCTATTTGATCCATAATTAACTTTTTTTCTTTATATGAAAGACAGCTATTATTTTAATTAGAAATACAGTAAAGAAACAGAAAAACAGAAAATCTAATAATAAATATTAATTAAGAAAAAAACAATTTTCATATCCTATTGATTATAAAATATGTATTTAAACAAATAATTTATTCAAACATAAATAGCATTCAAAGCATTAAATATTATATAAACATTGGACTTAACATTAACCGGATTTAACATTACTATAATATAGTAGTTTGGGTGCATTTGTTAATTAAAAATTATTGATTTTTGAATATTATTTCAGTCAATTATAATATATATAAAGTTATAAATAATAAAATATATTTTAATTTATATATTACTAATGAAATTAAAAATGGAAATAAATTCCTAATGATTAATGGAGCTTGAGCATCGATTTTTTAATGAGAAATTCCGTTTTATTTAATACTGTATATTAAGTAATGATAGAATTATTGCTGAATCGATAGAATACAAGTAAAACATATGTTCAACATTAAAGAAGATGTGGGTGCTATTTGGGTAATAAATCATTGCTTGCGTTATTGTGAATAAGTCAAGGTAATTGTGCAATAGAGGCTAGTATAGATCGTGGGCCAAGGTAATAAATTTGTGTTCGGATGATCCAGTTATTTACTAATATACTACAAAGTATTGCACGAAATAAATGCACAACAATTCGTGTATTGAATAAAAGTTGTTTTCTTCGCCAAAATGAGTGGGATTTTAATGAATCCAAAGTAAATATTATACACTATTTATCAATACGTATGGATGAGATATAAGAGTCATATCAGTTATTTATAGACATGAATTTGAGCCAATTCTATATAATATTATGTGCTTTCATATAAAGTACTGAATAATCGATTAGATTTTTAAGTCACTTCAGATTTATAAGAATAACAAATATCAGAAAAGTATATCAATTATTATGGATTAGATACGAGTCATAAGAATAGAGTAATAAAGCCAAAGCACAGGTACAGAGAATTAAAGCAAAAACATTTTAAAATCTACACTAATTAGTCATAAAAATTATTTTTCATAATTAGTGACAACTTTAGTGGCATTTATACGAATAAGAATCTAAATATTTATCTCATGTTTGCATCTCTTGTCACTAATTTGACGGATGTTAGGCTAAAATTAGTGTAAAGTTTAGTAATATATTAGTAAACTGTTATTGAATATAATTAAAGTCAATATATTTTGATAGAAATGTTAAGAGCGGTCCGGATGTGAACAAAAACTTGTGTAACAATAACTTTTCTGAAGACAATTACCCCAAAAAACAATTGCTATAAATAAGTACTTAATTGGCGTTTAGGGTCTCAATTAAAATGAGTCTAAATTTTTTGTATTAATTTTAATCCTATATTAAGAATCAGAAACACTTTAAAAGCAAAATCTCTGAAAAACTGATGATTACTGTGCAGTACTTGAGCTAAATTCGTAATATTAATAAATTAATTAACGATATAGTACTCACTCGGGAATTATGCCTAAAATTTCTGCGAGTGTTGGAAAAGTAGGTTTAGACGATTCGTCAGATCTGGTTTGTAAATCAATAATATGTAATAAGTCAGAGAAGTCATCGTTTGCCGAGACATCGATTTCTAATCTTCTCTTCAGAATATCCTTATCGTTATTATTCGTCGACTTTTTACTATCGATTTCCGAGTATTTGTCTAATAAAGCGAAAAATAATATCAAAAGTAATCTTAAATTTTTGTCTTTCATATAAAAAATATGTTTTTTAATTAAAATCCGCATTAATTTAAAGCGAAATAATTTTTTCTTTATATCTTTAGTAATGAATTCAAACATTGAATTAAAATAAGTTTTGAATTGTGTTTCCAATTATTTTATTCTCAAAATTCAAACTAACTTTTGGCAGAGTTTTGCGTTTCTTTAACTGCAGTTACGCTTTGGTGTCCTTCGAGTTGTTTCTGGTTTTGTTCCAATTCTTTAGACAGTTGTCGGTATAGAAAGCGTCGTTGGAATGATGTGAGTAAAGGAATTCTAGCTTTTTCTGACAATTGGGCCAAATCATCGTTTCCGAGGGATCGGCTGTCAGTCAAATCAAAATTAATTACTATTTTTGTTATTATTCCTGAAATATAATATAGGTATGAACTGATAATAAAACTAAAACCAATGAATACCTATAGTGGTCAGCGTCTTGTACTCGGGCAGTGATGACCAAGAAGACACAGAGTGCGCAACATGTGGCACATATCAACAAAATCAAAATCCTTTCCTTTAAACGCATTTTCACACAATTAGTCTTACATTGAACTGACGGCTAAAGCAGTGAAAATTCAAATCCATATCTCTTTTTTGGCGATTTAGTGCTGACCTAACCATCAGATATAACATTTGACTCAGACATACGATTTTTGATTGGATATGAAAGCAATCTTTGAATTTTCGATATAACATCACAGAAAACACCAATTTATCAGAACTTATTATTCAGTATAACATAACTTAATTAAAACTTTGATTAATACAAATATAATTTAATTCATAATTTTCACAAAAGAATAAAAAACTTTTGATTAATTTTTTAGGAAAAAGATTATCAATTATTTCATGTCTGAAGTTATAATAATAATTCAAAAAATATTGTTGAAAAGCAAAGACAACACAAACTACTAGAGTTGGACTAATTTGATGGAAGCACTGATTGTTCCACTTTTTCATCCAATGCTAATGAACTACAATTAATGTCCAAACGAGAGAGTAATATAAATGTTAAGCAAATTATAACATATTTTGTTTAAACGGTTTCAAGTTTTCTGTCTTCATATCATTACAAGACTTATTACAGTATAAGCGAAATAATATAGAGTAGTGTAGAGACTGTATAGACTGTATAGTATAAGAAGTCTACTGTAGTATCACAGAGCAGACCGTTATATTGGAGGTTGAGGTGAACAAAACAAACAGTTAGTTCTCTTCAGTTTTATTGTATTCTCTGGTTGGCTCAGAAGTCAGCAGAACTGAACTCAACTGTATTGACGGGATTGGAGTCAATGCCGACCAGACTTTGCGCCTTTCTTTTATACCGATGCTTACACGTTAGTCGCAGTTATTCTTTAACAGAACTGTACTCAGGATTCTGTGTATTGAGTTGTACTCAGGAGACGATGCACTGCCAGTATGTGTGAGCTTTCATACAGACTTGCAGTTAAAGCACGAATTATTGGTTTCGTGCACTTCGTTAATGTGCTGAACACAGAAAGCTTTGCAAAGAATCCGATGACATGTTCTGATGGATATTATGTTCATTTTAACGGTCAATACGTCTTTAAACAAATATTTAACGACACAAATGATCGCATATTAATTAAAATATTGTTTCGACAAAAAACAACATTTTATACGATATTGACTTTCGCTTACTTTGTGCTCACATTAACTCCACTTCTATTTACCGAATCTGGAAAACGAATTAATTTATATTCATTAGTATTATATATAACTAATTCTGAGCTAATACGCGAATAAACACTCCGAACAGTGAAACCTATTTTCAAGCACTCTATCGACTCGACTGAATCGACTCAAATCAAATCAATTCACTTCAAATAAATTCCCTTTAATTCAATTCAATTCAATTAAATACAATGCAAATGAATGGAAATTAATTTAGAATCACTTTAAACAGACAGAGAAAATAGAAAAATATAGATTCGAGTCAATTGAAAAACACGTTTGAACTAAACGGATTAGTTATTGAAAATAACATTAAACATTAAGAGGTATATAATGCAAATAGGTTCGGGATAATTGCAAATCCCAATTCTAATCATAAGCGAACTAAAGTATAATATCCTAATGACAAACACCAATATTAGTCAATAAGTCTACAAAAGTTTGTATTGAAGGCAAAGATTGTGTTTCTGTAGTACTTTGTCATTATATAAGTGGAAGTGGTATTTGTTTTCGCCGTATTAGAGCTCTGAGTTTGTTTGTGTGCAGATGTGAACAGTTATCAGTTGAGCATTACATACGATATATGGAACCTAAGCTAACCATCAGATATTGCATTGCTCTTAGCATTAGTAACAAAACTAAACTATATTTTATATTATACAGTAATACAGAACAGTATTTGCAAAGTCCTCGACTCGGCTCCACTCTTGCACTGTTTGTAGGCTTTTTATGGCATATGAGCCGTCAGAGCAATGGAGACAAAGGTATGTTTCCAATGGATACAGCGATTGATCTTATTTTCAAACTCCAAACTCTACTTCTCTTTATCTACAAAACATTGGGTTTGGACTAACTTTTGTTCAAACTTCAGGCCTTCTTCTAATCGATTCATTTTCACTACAATTCTTAAATGTGTTTTTCGAAAAATTCCGGCGAAAAAAGTAGAAAATAATTTATTTTCATTAAATAATTTGTTGCAGATATTCCGAAAGCATTAGAAAAACATTCATTTCTGAGTCCAAAGGTTTGAACTCATCATAAATGCATTCAATGTTCCAAAACGTCTGAAACAAAATTAGTTGAATTGAATGTAAGAATGCGTTCAAAATAAAAGTTTTACACAAATGTGTTGATCTGACAGAAAGTTCAATCACATGATTGCGATTATAATTAACATAATTTTATTAATAATCAATATCTCAGCTTCTGATGGAATGAACTCATATCTGGATTAAAATTATTTTCTTTGTTTGCCATTCATTTGATAATTAATTGAATAATAATTATTCGTTTAATCAGACGAAGAACATAAATAAGAGACAGACTCTTCTCGTTTCGCAACAAATGTGATCAAAGGGTAGATTTGATCATATATTTGAATATACATAATATGAATATATTATAATTAAAAATATTTTACTCTCGAATCAGAATAATATGAATTCATTAAATGAAAGTTGAATTGAATTCATAGAGAAAAACACTTAATATTAATATATGTAAAGATCTGTATATTTTATTGATTATTTTCGTTATATTGAATATGACACAGGTAAGTTAGAGCTGGAATGAAATATAAGACGAAGTCGTATAATGAATATCATATATATTCCACTTACTTAACAAAGAAAAGTATATAGATTTGCGGGTACTGTATATCTTTCCCCGCAAACTGTAGGAGAGAGTGGGAACGGGAAAAGTAGTCAAATGACACTAAACATACTGTTAGTAAATATTATTATATTAAAGATCCTATTCTCTGCTACAGGTGCCAAGCATTTTCAAAATCACCCAGTCAAAATATTCTTGGTTAAGTGTTCTACAACTATATATAATTTAATTGAATTACCTTGTTGGGTTTAGGCTATAATTATGTACGCCATATATTTCCACTGCTGTATATATTTATATAACATATCATTAAACTGTTGAGAAATCTTAGAGATCTTAGAATACAAACAGAAATGTCATATCATATGAATTCAATTATTTAATAAAGAAAAACAATATTTTATTTCTCATAAATTAAATGAATTTTTGCTCAATATCTCGAATATATTGACTCTAAATAATGACAAACAATAATTCAATGAAAATCCTATTCATTTAATATACAGTACCAATAAATAAGTTGACTTTCAAAGTGAGCTTAGGTTTAATCGGAGTCAATCAACTATATTCTCATATTTTTCTCCGTTTAATCTCAAAAGTGTTTTCATCAAAACAGTTATTTTTGTTCAGAGGCGGTCTAAGGTAGTGACGACTGATTAACTTGGTCTACTTTCAACAACAGTTTGTGTGGAGCAGTTTTGAAGCAATGTGACAATCAGTGCTTCATATTAGAATTTTTTTGTTCTTGCCTTGAGCCAATGTAAGACTGATGTTCACTGCTAAACCATAGCTTGTACTAGTACATCTCTACATACTGCATAAGTTTGTTCTTTCCTTTGTTTATATTATATCAGACTTATCTCAAATCACACTTCAATTAAATGAATTTGTGATAAATAAAAGCAAACGAAAGCCATATATACTGTAATTCAAGCGTCTTATCTGTAGATCTGAATGTTATGCCGAGTATTACAGTATTTCAATCAAAATATGAATCAATTTAATGTGTATTTATAAAATTGCAAAAAACTGCTCGGTCATTATGTTAGGAAATGAGCTTCATTATATGTTCAGCTACATTTCTATCCCAAAAGTAATCTATTATATTATAATTGAACACTTGATAAGTGATAACAATATCTTATAACTTACTGAAGTCTTCAAGCGCTGCACTGCATAACAAGTTCGAGATTCACAAATATTATTGTATTTCGCACTAAACTGATCAATCAATCAATGACCATGGACATTTTGGGTTTGCTTTTATTTTTTTGGAACTGTCTTTGCATTGAGTTCAGTAAAGAATTTATTTTAAAGTTTAATGATTAATCTGATAATCTATTTGAATATTATCTAGTAGATATATAAACTTGATCACTTGAATTTCATATTCAACATGTGTATCAATAGAATAAGAAATTAAACCAATCAAAAGAAACTCAAAATATTGACAAATAAACAAATTTTTGATAAAATATCTCAATTCATGTAAAGTGAATTGATTTTGAAAAAAAATAAAATTCAAAATTGATAATAGAACTAAACATTTGGTATAAATATAGTAATAGAAAGCATATTACAGTACGGTAGGGATGTGCAAGGTCGGCCGAGTCAAGGGGTATTGGGTGGGGTGAAATGGCGGCTTTTTGGCTCAAAACCCAGGGGGGTATTAGGAAGGGTATTTTAAAAAACAAGATGGCCGCCAAAATGGACGAAAAATGGCGTTTAAAGTCGAAAATGGTCGATTTTGACCGAATTTCGACCAATTTTGGCTTAATTTAGCTAAATTAACACAATTTAACATTAATTCACTTAAATTAAACTTAATTTAGTTGAATTTAAGCTAAATTTATTCGAAATTCGGTAAAAATCGGCCATTTTTACCAAAAATGGCGCCGAAGGCGATGTCGCGAGCAAAAAGTCGAGGGGAGGGGTCTAGCAGAACCTCAAAACACAGGGGGGTATTTTGCCAAATCTCAAACTCAGGTCTATACCCCCCCTTGCACATCCCTACAGTACAGTATTTTGAATGACTGCAAATGCAGATAAACTTCTAATGCATTGATCGTCATTTGGCATCCGATTTCATATTTAGAGAGCATTAATGATAGCCTTTATATAACTATATAGCAAAGTGATCGGGTTCAGGTACAGGGAAGGGGTTCAGGTACAGGCAAATTAGCCAAAGTTTGAAGTTCACCAGATTTTTTATTGAAGTGCAGAAAAGACTTTTAAAGCATATCGTTTTGAATACATTATAGCGCATAAAATGGCCTTCACATCAATTGGACCTGTGTAACTCTGGAAACCTTTGATTCTTAGACATTGTGCCGGCAATTATCTGTTCAGTTCCATCTTATAACCCTGAACTGTCCCAGTTTTGGCAACCATTAGATTCTCATATCACTAATCGTCTTAAGCTTTGATGCAATCAAAACAGTTTCGATCAATAGTTTATAAGAAAGTGTTTCTCAAAACAAATTAATATTTTATTATTTCTGTATTCGCTGTTAAAATTCATTTCACATTTTATATAATAATATTGATATAAAATGCAAATAATATGTCTAATTTGGCTATATTTCGTTCTTTCTCATTAATGTTTTCCTATCCTATATATTCTTTTATTATAATTATTATGTAATATAATATATCATTAAAATATTAATATTGAATAATGAATTATACCCTCCAATGTTTTTATTCGCAATTCCTTACATCAAAAAATTTATCAAATAATAAAATTGGTTTTAGAGGTGATTCTTGTGTCTAAACCTCTTGAAACAGAAGGTTTAATAAGTTGTTCCGATTTGAAACACTTTCTTGTTTTGGCCACTGCTCTAGGCTTTGATGAAAGTGAAACTCAAATTGAAATTCTAACAAATTATGCTCCGGGCACATCAATCCAATAAAGATATCTCAAACAGAATAAATGTACACAAGTTCTGAATATTCATAAGAATATTCAATGTATTGAAAGTTATGGTGAAATCGAGCTTGCTAAAACGATAACTATTTTTGAATTTCTTATGAAACTTATGTTTCCTATTATTTTAATACTGGAATTTATATTAAAGATACAGAAACTAATAAATTGCTTAAATATTGATAGACCTCAGGATAAATAGAAATCGCAATTCCAAACCCACTTAACAGTAATTTTCGTAATATTTGATTAAAAAGTTTTTATGAATATTATTTGATATACAAAATCAATTGTTTGTATGATTTAAGATAATATACAGAAGTAGTTGTTTCTCACAAAGATTTAAATTTATCTAAAGATTTATTACATAATTATATATCTTTTCGATACTATTCTGCACATGAATTTAGCAAAAGAATGTCGAGTTTCCACAATTACGACATTGATATGTATACACAGAATACAATATTTTCAACTATTATTCATTAATTCATAAAATAAATTAATTATAATTAATTGTCAATACTTTTTATAACATTAAGCGAGTTATGAATTAAGAGCTGGTATGAATTAATGGTTTGAGTAAAGCTGACAGTAGGTTGCCAATAGTATGTACATACAATTGTACAAGAATCTTTTACACTTATTTATAAGCGATAAAATAAATTCAACTCAAAATTATTGACTTTAATTAAATTTATTTCAATTGTTGTCATCAATTAACCACTTAATTGAAAATTTATTGCTCGAAAGTACACTTCTCTTCTCATCTGTTTTCGTAAGTCTATTACAATTTTATAAACTCTAATAGAAATGAGTCTTAAATATACTGTTTAGTGCTGTGACTGACGAACACAACTTGAATTCAATCTCTAATGAGGTTAAGTAATACCTAAATCTCAATGATATATATATTTCGCTCTTTTAGATCAATAAATCAGTGAAAAATGTTTTTTATTGCGGAAACGAAAAGATTTGGCATTTCATTTGTTATACGCTTTTCACTTATTTTCGGTATTTTATTAGTCGACTCAAAGATATTTTGCTTTCAATCTTTGTGTACAACAATCGGAGCCATAAATCCGTGCAAATGCTTACAGAATAGTATTGTCTGCAGAGATATCAGAGGAGACTTGGATTTAGAAAATATATCAAAAATAGTTGACTCCAAGCGATATAATTCTTCGTTTGCGGAATTCAGTTTATATAACACATCCATCAGAAAAATTGGCGACATTTTCAAAACCACGTCTTTTAAACTCATATCGATTTCTGATAATCAAAATCTGAGTGAAATATCAGACAAAGCATTCAGTGGCAGTCGAGATACCGTTCCCATTGTCAACATCATAAGGAATGGCAATTTGTCTAATCCGGCTCCAAACCAGTCCAAACTGTTTGATATGACGGCTCAGTTCCAGAGAATCCGATACATTCTTTTGGGTAACAATGCAATCGCTTCAATACCTGGCCATGTATTCCACGCGAATAGTCATAAATTGGTTGAATTGAGTTATTTAAACCTCAGAGAAAACAGTATAAACACAATCGAAAGCAAGACATTTATTGATCTACCAGAGCTCAGTTCTATTAATTTAGGCCAAAACAAAATTAATTTCATCGGCGAATCCGCGTTTGTATTGAGTGCTAACATAACTACAGCTCTAATAGCCATTGATTACAATAAATTGAATTCCAGTTCATTTGCTCCCAACTGGTTCTCATTGGAAGCACTTAACACTTGGGCTCAAATAGACATCGATTTGAGTCATAATAACATAACATATTTAGATCAACGCCTTTTCGAAGCCATTCTCGATCCCAAATACAATGTGGTCTTCACCTTAAGATATAATCCTCTTAAGTGCGACTGCAGGAGTAGATGGTTAGTCAAGAGCAAGAATTTGTATAAATCCAAGATTCGTTGGATGACCTGTGAAGACAAAACAGATATTTTTCTCAAAACTGATAAGGATTTCACTTATTGTAGTAATACATCAAAATAGTCGACACATTATTCTTAACCTATTATATACTGTAGAGTAGAATACAATACAATACTAAGAATACAATTGTTTGTCAAATAAAAAAGTAAAGCATAAAAATAGGGTCAATATAGCAAATATAGTATTGTGCTGGGTGGAATACCTGTCAGCGCATTTCTTTAATATTGATTAATTCATTGTGAAGGAGCTCTTACTGTACTGTACAGTAGTATTAAACAAATATTTAATTATTTAGTTTTGCCAAACATTGTAACAATAAATTGTCTGAACGATACGAATCGATTAAATTGTATTCATTATCTATATATTTGAAGTCATTTTTGAAAAACCTATAAAATTAATCAAAATATTAATAAATAAATAGAAACTCAATATTTAATGTTCAGAAAAATAAATAGTAATTTAATAATAGATTAATTATTTCTTTACATTCAAACAAATTGCGTTCAATACGATTAGTAAAATACAATTACATTAAGTATTTGTCTATTATTTAATTTAACTAAAAGTGTCGAATATATAGAGTAGAGTAGAGTTAGAGTGAAAGCAATTGAAGTGCAAAACAAGAGAATTGTTTAACGAAAAGCTCATTAAATCTGACTTTTCTGAAGCGAATAACAAGAATTGAGACTTTTTTAATAGCATTTGAATAAATAGTTTTAATTATATCGCGAATCTATTCGAGTAAATATTTATCAGTATTTTGTTTCTTTGAAGAGTGCGTAGGACTGAGTAGGACTGAGTGGGACTGAGATTAAGTCTCATTTATTAGTCCTGTCTGAGTCTTCCTGTACTTCCATCCAATCAAGAATAGTAATTCGCGGCTGAGTTAGCCGAGACATCTGAGCTATATTTGGCTGACTGTGTCGCCCACGACCTCCTCTTCTCCTATGTCGATCAGTCGGATTGGGATTGGTCGGGGTTGGTGTCACTCTGTTGGCTCTGTTGTTGATTAGGCCCATCTTTTTGATAGCACTCTTACTCTCGACATCCAGTTTGCCGTCAAAATACATGTCATTAATGTAATGCAAGAGTCGATCGATTTTATCCGGGAATAGAGTCAACTGTTCTTCAATGCTACTACCCTGGTCGTCTTTATCAAGTGTTCCGGCATTCGGATCCAGACTACTGCCCAAACCGAACATACTCTTGACTTTCCTGAGCATGAAATCCATGATTTCGTATTCATTATTCTGTTTCATAACGTCGTGTTTGACTGTTTCGAAAGCACTTATTATTAAAGTCAGGAAAATGTTTATCAAAACAATAGACGCGACCAAAACGAAGACGAAGAACGAGAGCGGACCCAATATAGGCGATGCCGCAGACATGGCGTCGAAGTCGAACTTCCCTACAATTAAATCAATTTATCATTAAATTAATCGATGAAACTCTCATTTTCTATAGAACTAAACTAATCCGAAACATATTTTTTATTCTTAAATAAAAACTTATTCTTTTCACTACAGTATTACTGCTCTTATTATTCCCTTTTGTTATGCTTTATATTCTTGTCTCGAATTTGTTTTTTTACTTGAAATGAATTCTTGATTTTGAAATTCGTTATAATAATTGTCTGAAAACGAGGTCACGAATAGATTTATTTGTTATATTTTCCCTTCATTTTCATCTTCAATATCACAATATATATCAAAAATAGTGATAAATCTGTGATTTTTAATATAAGGCAATCATTAATCAATTTGTATAATATGTAAAGCATTTTAAAACTTCTGCAAAATAATAGAAAATTTGTTCCTATAGTACCTTATGTTATGTATCGACTCATTCATCAGTACATGAATAAGAATAATCTCAACAGAAATAAAATAAAGTTATTTCCATTTTAATGATGTTTACAGAGAAACAAAATTATTATCTGAATAAAAGGTGAGCTTATCTGATCTCTGGTGAAATTTACCGAACAATGTTCATAAGAGAACAGGGATTTACTAATATTTTAACGCACAGTTCGTCTCAAATAATCTTTACTGATTCAATTTAGGGATGTGCAAGCTCAAAAATATCAGCAAATATTTAGATATTTTTGCAAAATTGAAGACATCGGACCTAAAACTGACATTAAATTTTGATTTGATCTTATATACGGTTTAGATCTCATTTTTGTATGAAGTTTGAATTATCTTATGAAAATTAACCAGGTTCAAAGGATGAATGATCGAGTTTGGAGATGAAAACATTAATCATGATTTATAATAAGTGCTGTTTTGTTCACATCTGCATTCATGTATACCAGGATTGAAAAACAACGATACAACAAACAACCAAGTTTTATGTACAGTGTTATTATAATAGCAGCGGATACACTGCAGCGCACTTAGACTCATATACAGTACAGTATATGTCAACTGCAGGCATGAGCTTAAAAGCATTTTCTCTCTTCAGACTCTGAAGTTCAGACAAATGGTTTTGAATACCCTGAGTATAATTCAATATTTTGTTTGAGTAATAAATGTGCAAGGTTGCATACCTGTAACCATTCCAAATGTAGTCTCGGCCGCATTCTGTTCGTACAAAGCGCACAATTAATGTAAAATTAATCAAAAAACAATTTTTGTAAACATACGACAAAAGAGGAGAAATCGCTTATTTGTAGTCCGAATAAGAGATAAAACATTTGGACGAATGCGAAGAAAACAGTGCAGAAGACAATGCAGAAAGACTTGAGATCTTTAGAGCACTGGGCGAGTGTTGAGTAGAGAATTCCCATTCGTTTATTGAATCTCAATATTCGTATGAATTTGAGAATTCCGACAAACATTGTGAAGGCTATGATATAACCGAACATCTCGTCGATTGTCGTCACGTACTGTAACTTCACGTATCCGTTGCCGTGAGTTGTGTTGAAGACCTTCAGGATTTGGTTGGTTAAGACGATTCGGTAGATATATAGACCCATTGCCGCGTAAGACAGACATATGATTATGACTTCGGCCCAACTCCAGTAGCTCTTGAAGTAAGACTTTCCCTGATTTCGCCAATTCTTGAATTCTCTTATAGTGAAGAATACAATAAACCCGACGTAAGTCAGTTCGCAGAGGACTATGAAGAGTCCAAAGCCCTGGTGGTAGCGCATAAGCCGGATCACATCTATCCTGTAGTTTGGAATTATGCCACCGCCCGGTTGGAACTCCAGTACCATTGAGACAATGCCGAAAAGATTGACCTGTGCGTTGTAGACTGAAAACTCTGCAAATATAGCCCGGGTCCTGCTATCGATCCAATGCTTCTTTTTAAGTGATTTTATTTTATCTGATAATTCACTGCGAGATCCCTATAAATGCAATGGTTTTCGCTTAATAAGAATTGAGTGCTCTTTATATTGATTCGGATGCTATGATTTTATAATGTAACATGCTAACTGATAAGCGCGAAAATAAATTGTCCAGCAACAAATGTAAAGCAATTTTGTGAAAGCAATAGAACGCTATTATTATGAAAATAAATGGTCGACTCCTTTGAGAATTTTAAAGAAAATCGATTTAAAATCCTTTTAATCTGTGATTCATTTCTCAAAAAAATAATAATGTCTTCGATTCTAAGCCTCAGAAGTTAGTCTTGATTGACATAAAGGGTCATTAAATGCATTAATTAATGTATTTAATATCAATAACTTTATTTGTTGGTTGGATCTAATATTATATAGAAATCATAGATTGAGCTCACGATCGCATTCACACAAACTATATGTTTACAGTATATCAGTATTTACTGTACTTTATATGACAAACAGATTGCGAGTCTGTGTTGGCGTAAGTAATGAAAAATTGTTTTTTGTTTGTTTGAAACTATGCAGCAATAAGTAAGACATTATGATTAGACCATTAATCAAAAGTTCAATCAATAATAAGTTAGTTTAATGTTTTCTGTTTTGTTGTAATCGAAAGAATAGAAACATATTTTCAGATCCTATACCTTCAGAGCGATGACATATCCGCCTCCGCTATAGACATCCAGTTTACCTGTAAAGCGAACAATCAGTGTTAATAACTTTATTGAATAAAATAATAGTTTATCGTTCAGTCAAAACCTATAATTATTGGACTTTCAATTCAAAGTATTTTTTTCTTAACAATTAAAAAATTGATCAAATTCTTGATATTCTGTAGACTTGTATAGAGAATATTATATGAATTCTGTCAACAAAAGAATCCCTAATATTAATTATATGCAAATATTGATTCATTAAAATATTATTTGTTTAGTTTGTTTGAACATTTGTCTCATAGAATAAACGATAAAATTATTAATAAATTTTGAAATAATTAATCGATTGAATAAAAATTTTTATATTTGTTTTCTATAATAGAAATTATATTTATTTATATATTAATGTTCGTTAGTTTATTCAACTGATTCTAAACTTCAAAAAACATATTTTTTTAGAAATCCTCAATTTCTACTTGGTGACAGTAAGTATCAAGCACCTTTACTTAATTACTCTTCTCATAAATGATCTTCAATTCTGAGTCAAATTCAATCATTTTTTATGCATTAATTCTATGGAAAATCTATGGATAGTATGATATTATGTAAACTTTAATCTAATTATCAATTTATTCATTTAGTAATAATAATAGAATTGTTTTCACATTATATGGAAAAACATTGAATGAATAAATGGAGACAAACCCCAAAAGGGAAGTCCATCCAATTCAGAGGGCTTTCTGTAATTCCATTCATCCTTTTTACTCCGGGAAGGGTTGAGATGACCGCCTCTACTGACTGGAAGCGATTCGTTGACATAAGAGAATTCTGATTCTTGAGTCCAACCGATTCTATAGCTCTTTCTCTCCTCATTAATCATATTAGAGAAGGCTCTGCATTCAGTGGTCACTCGTCGCAGTCGTTCCTCCACTTGACAAGTGTTCTGTTTGATCCTAACCTGTCTCAGAACTCCATAGCCCATCATTCGATTGACCCTATCGTTCAGAAAGCCTCTCAATCCGTACGATTTGTATCCGTTATACCTTTGGACAGATTTATAAACAAATCAATTATTAACTATATTTCAAACTAACAATAATTAAATGCAATAATTATTTTCAACATTACCAGTCTCCAATTAGAAGGCCAGGTATTAAAGTAGAGTTGCTCCAGGACCATAACTTATCCGAATCTTTAATGTTCAAAAAGTTTTCGCCGCCATTAGCGCCGTCGACAAAGGTTTTCAATAGAGTTTCCTTCATTAGGAAAGCATTTGGATCTCTGTTTCCATAACTAATTACAGTCAGAATCCATAGAAAGAACAGATAAGAGAAGATGTCTTTGAGAATAGCACTCATTTTGAGCTCTTTGAGTCTCAAGAGTTTGGCCCTTTCGAGAGCAGTCATGTTGGGTGGTCTATAAAACCTTGACCTATCCTTCTTCTTGACCGGTGTTATACAATGCAGCCATTCTTCATCGGCTAATAAATCAATGTCCAGGTCTTCCTCATCATCTTCGCTGTCATCCAAATCATTGTCCGGTGATTTGAAAAGTGTTGACAAAATCATAGCAGTTATGAACACTTTTATCGGTTGTGTTACGAGAATTGAAGCGAAAAACGATATAATCAAAGATGTTATCCATTTTCTGGTCTTCTCGTCACCGAATTGTATGCCATAGGCCCACAAGAAGAATATGGAGATCAATATAGACAGCATGCAGAGGGCCCATCCAATATAGCGGCACCAGTAGGGCAGCATTAGTTTAGACTTCTTCTTCACTAATCTCTTTCCAGTCCTCTTACTGTCATTACTGATCATTTCAAACGAGTTCTTATTGTCGTTGTTGTCGATCGTCACTAATGTTGTATTCGAACCGATTTTGTTATTCAGTTTTGTGCTTCCGATCGACTTCTGACTGCCGGCACTCGACTGCCGGAACATTACGTTTTGCTTCTTAAGGGCTTCACTAATACGAGACGGTCTTAGCTGTCGGAGCTTTGATTTGCGGAAAAAGAATATAATTAAGAAAGTCATCGGAAATACGATCAGATTGGAGAAGAAGCCGACGCCTATCTGTTCCGGTGACAGTGTGAACGGCCCGAAGTCGACTGATGAGCCGGAGGGCTTGGGAGGCACCTTCTCGTACCACATGGCGTTCACTAGCATTGACAGGTATAGCAAAGACATACAACACGAGACTCTCTGCACACGTGTGAACCGACTGCGCGGCGGACGCATGAAGACAGAGAACCAGAGGTGACCTTCAAAGGGATGACAGCAAATATGTGTTGATATTATTCACTACAAACGTATTCAATGCTTACCGTCCGCCAGATTCTTCTGAGTCGTCTGTTGAAACAAATGCGAGAATTCAGTGGCTTCTCCTCTGCCGGCGACCGGTAATAGTCGGTCAACACTTCCGTCGTCTTTCTCGACGGCCAGCCATTTGTTGCAAATGAATTCAAACTTCTCTCCCGTTTGCACGTCTTTGACAACAATGAAGGACAAGAACCAGGACCTGAACTTTCCTTCTCCGCTGTTGTCGTGCCATATACGACAATAGTTGAGTCTTCCCAGTCTTCGGGGGACAGCCATCACAAATGAATCATTGGCTCCCATTCGGAAGATCTTTCTGTTGGGGTCTTCAAAATGTCTGACTTCTGTCTCGTCGTCATCGCCCGAGAGTATGAAAAAGACCTTTGAATCAGTGGCCGCACTGTCTCTGTCACCCGTGAAGACTGTTATTTCGTACAGATATTTAGCGTTCGGCTCATTGTCCGGAAGAGGTGTTGCGCCGATTCGACTCAAATCCTTTCTGTCCTCATTTCGGGCCCAAATGACCAGAAGTACGTATAAGAACATTGTTATAGCGATTGTCATATAAATGGTTACGTTGTCAGCAAATCCTGCGTTTGCGAACACATAGGAGAAGTCAATGGAGTTGGGCATCACGAAGAAGCCCGACCCGAATGAGGTCACTAAAGGCAAAAATCAAGTATTTATTGACTGATTAAATGCGTTGAAGAATTAAAACAAGACATACAATGATTGCATTTGCAGTGAGTCATCATCTGATTGGCGCTGTCAACGAAGCAGCCATCGGCTGACCAGATCTTCTTGTGGTAGTCATAGAAATAACAGCCGGACGTGAAGATTCTCATCGAGTAATTGGTAGTGAAATCTCTTGTGATTCCGGGTATTGTGTAATTTGAAGCGCCGGCAGTGTAATTGGTTTGGGATGTGTTCTCGTTAACAATGATCTCTTCGAGCAAATATGCTTCACTCGATTCCATTAATTCAGTTTTGTTGACCTCAACGACCCCGACATAGAAGAACCCTGTTCGGTTGTTGATGATCTCATTCGATAGGAATATATCATAAGTGTCACTGATTTTCGACTTCACTGCTCTCAGAGGTATAAGAATGTCGTAGTAGTCATACATCGGTTTTTCGCGATATTTTATTAGAAGCAATAGCTCTGCGTTCGGGTTCGTTGGCCCGACCTCTATGTTGACTGCGGAGTCGGCCTTCTCTATCATAAATTGATGGTAGACCATCTGTTCGTACCATTTGATCTTGGGCGTCACATAAGTAGGATCGGGCAGAGAATTGGCTCCATCATCCGAACTGTCTGACCCCTTTCGCGGCACTATTATACTAAAGCTTTTGCTCGTATTTCTCACATCCAATATATGAAGGCTTTCGTTGAGAACCAGTAATTGCAATGTCTTTGTGTCCGCAGAGAGAAGATCAACGCTATTGCCGTAGGACTCAAGGATTGCGGGCCAGGAGACGGCCAGAGTGCCCAATGTCTCATTGCCAGTACATTCGGCATTATTGACCAGAATATCACAGACTTCAGGGAATATATAAGTGGCGGAGCCGTGACTTATGGTTTGGTTGGATAGCAAACCTTTTGAATACATAGCAATTGTGAGCACCAGACCACTGGGCGCTACGAATTCTATAGGCTTTTCGCCGACCACTATATTCCTGAGCATAGAGAGCACTAATTTAATGGTCAGTTCAATCATTTGTCTTATTTGCAGTTCCGCTCCTTTCCGTTCCGACTGTATGACAGCCTTTTCCAACGCATCGCTAATCGATGTCTTACTGTCCATAATATAATCGGGTTCTTCGTCTTCATCGGGCACTTCCACACTATAGTCCAGATTCCAGGCCTTCGTACGATCTGTTGGCAGAACTACTCCAGAAATGATTTGTTCAGTCATTCGGTTAACGATTCCACCCATCGTTCCGACAGCGAAAGTCAGGAAATCAATCATTTGTTGTGGACTTTCCACTTGAATGTTGGCCGCCATCGACACAGTCTTATTCAACAGTTTTATTATCACTTCTTTAGCCTCGTTGTCGATACCATTGCCTCTTCCGGCCAAAGCAGTCAAAGCGCTTCCAATTTGTTCCAAACTGTTAAGAGTGTCGACATTCATAATGGCTTCGACCGACTTGACCATCCGGGCCCTTGTCTTCGCCGCCTCTTCGATCTCCTTCTCAGTCGGCTCATCACTGACTGGCGCTGCCATTGTTGTAGTGGTTGTAGTCGTTGTAGTTGTCGTCGTAGTAGTAGTCATCGGTTCCGATCGAGACATCTTCTCGTTCATCAGAGAAGATAGAGCCTGTGTGACCATGTTCATTTGGGCCTGGTGGGTGTATACAACTGTCTCAAAAAATATCCTAGATAACTCAAGTACCCCTTACCTGATCTCCGGCCGCATCTGTATTATCTAATGCTTTTGATTGCATGAACGTGTCGTACATTTTTCTTGTGGGCAAATAAGTGGTGACCTCGCTTATATTGGTTCGGGTAACCGCCCCCTCTTTGTCCTGTACTCACAATCAGATTAGCTCAGGTAAAATTTTGCGTCAATTAGTAAATACCTTAATGTCAGCGCCAATCGTGAAGTTTCCATAAGGAAGTATAAGCGAGACCGACCTGTCCGGCCCATACATCAGGTACTGAACAATACCAGTGTTGAGATTTCGAGCCCAAAAAGCATAGTATTCAATAGGTTTGTCTTCCGGGTCAATCCAAGAACTACACTTCACATCGAATCTATCCAATAAAGCCAGGCCTTCAGTGGGCGATATCACACAATCTCCCTGTTCTGGCGGTTGGTTTATGTGCAGAAATATATCGGACTCTCCTTTGTCTCCCTCTTCATTGGTCACAGCTTTTGGTTAAAACAGTTTAGAAATAAATATTTCAATTATTTTCAGTTTACGAATCGATTGAATCGTTTGATACCAAGTCTAGCGAAGAAGTCTTTGAATGCGGGATAATATTCCTGGAAGAACTCAATGCCCAGGGCCATTTTCTGCTCATAAGCGCCGACCACATAGTAGGTGGCGTTCGAGAGAAGAATTTCTGTATTGTTCTCAACGCCGAAAATAGACCACTGGTATATAAGCTCTCCCTCGCAGTTCTCTCGACACCTGCCCTCCAGGCCCACCCGCACGGGATTTATTTTCTGTCCAATTGGAAAGTGTGGGAAACATAGCGCTTGTGTTTGGCACAAGACTATAATAGAAGGCGGCTTTCGCTTGTACAGGATCATTTGCAGAGCGCCCCATGAGGGTGCCCGGTCTGGGGGGATGAGCTGAACGACCACTTCATAAGTAATACCAGGCCTACGAAATACAGTTGTATTCCATTCGACTTCTTCACCGGTTACGTTGATTCGGCCTAAAGTGCAATCAAATGTTCGAATGATTATTAAGAAACAACTCATACGATTCGGTAGAGCAACAAACCAGGTCCTCGTCCGAAGCAACCGCCCCCATCATCGTCGTCCCATTCCTCATCTATACCCGTCCGATCATATAAAGGCTCAGAAAAGTTTTGTCGTTCGTCTGGCAATAAATTGTTGATATACTCGTCGGGCAATCGCCTGCAATACCACTTGACCTCAAAATTTTTATTGCTGTAGTCATCCGGATCCTTAGAAAACTCTCCCGGTGCAAAACGAATTCTGTATACAATGTGGATAATTGTTTTAAAACGAATTCAATAATTATTACTTTTATTTCGTTTGGTAACCTCTGTCCCCAACCCCGGATCACACGTGACTGAGCGCCTTCTGCTAACTGAGCAGCGATGGGAGACCTGACTATTTTGACGTAAGTGAATGCCGAGGCATAGAAGGGCAGCAACGGGTGCGGCTCAGGGCTCGTCATATTGATTGAGTACTTGAATTTGTAATAGCCATCGGTCAGGAAGAAGGGCGGGACGTATAGGAAGCTCTTTCGGTATGAGTCGAGTGAAGACAAGTCAATCCTTTCGACTACAGTTCCATTTTCTTCCTCCAACCGAAAGGCGTCCCAAACTCTGGTCACTATTGTTGTTGCGTTACAATCGACTATAGTTTTGGAGAAGAGCTGAACGGGTTTTGATTTCCAGACTTCTGTTCCTCTCCTCCAATAGTTCACTCGATTTCTTATACTCAGTTCCGGAGGTTTGCAATCGATTTCTTTGTTTGGAAATCAATCAAAACAATGAATGAAACAATTTTCAGAAAAAAAAATCTTCAGACCTATTACAGTGGCAGTCAGTTCTTTGGTTATACTGGAGATTGGATTTGCGACCGAAAACCTGAGTCTATAGTCGCGAGGCTTTTCGTACTGCTTTGATATCTCCAAAGGATTGGTTAGGTTTGAGATCATTGTGTGCTTTATGTCTGCAAATAATTTCTTGCAATTCTTAAAATCGCCGAAAGCTTGCACTTCTGAACCACTTTCTCCGTAATCAATGATCAGGCAAGTATTTGTGCCAATCTTTTCGAATTCAATTATAAATCTCTTCGTTTCCGGTTCAATAGTGTCGTTGGAATTGTCGAAGACATCCATTCCTTCAATTGGTTCCAATAGAGATAACGGAAGAATAAATGGCTCAGAATTTTTTTGAATGTGATTATACGCATAGAATGTGAAGTTATATAATCCGGGCTAACAATAGACAATAGGTTTGAGTCATTATAGTTATTAACATTAAGTTATTTTCACTTTAATTCATGCAAACCTCGTGTGTCTTAAAAGAGGTTATGTTTTGAGTCGTATTCTTCATTGAATGTCCGTTCAGTTCAATCACGTAGTGCTCAATATCACCAGTTTTTGTCCCAATTGTGAAATTGATTTGTCTATCGATTGGAAAGTTGTTACCATTGGGTCCAATGCCCGGAACATAGCCTCTTTCCGGATTCAGATAACTGGTCGACACATTCAGACCAGTGATTCTTCTGAGGACATCGACCTATAAAGAGATAAAATGAATAATGAGTTAGAAGTCTATGATTTTCTCAATTCGGACCAATCACGTGACCTGAAATCTGCGGATCAGTTTGGAGACAATGTTTGACATATTCACGCGAACGTTATATTTTCCCGGTTTTTCGTATTCATGTTGAATGACATGTTGTCCGGACCAGTCGAGCTCCGGCACCGGCCAAACCTCTTTCTTGCCGTCGCCGAAGTGTATTATAGTACTGGCATTCGTCGGCAGGATTTTGTCCAACGGATAGCTGAAAGTGAAGTTCACGTCTCCGGGAAGTAGTTGTGGAGAATTGGACGCTATCTTCCAATTTTTGAGAACCGGGTGCTCTGCTATCAGTGTATGTGAAGTCGAAGTCTCACCCTGCATGTTCTCTGCTTTCACTTTGATTATATACACTCCCGGCTGACTATAGCGATAGGTTTTCATAAATCTTTGACTCGATTTAATCACTTCATGAAAAATATTTATTATAAGAATTGATTAAAATTTTATTTTCATCCAAATTAGTATAATTACGGGGAATCTGATCGTTGATAACTGTGCCGTCTCCAAAATCCCACAAAACCTTTATATTCGACCCTTTATTCAATTGTATAGTTATGTCTACTTTCTGATCGACCGCTACGTCCGGCGGAACGACAGTTAATCTAAATATCCATTAAATAAATGTTTTATCAATTTATTAATTAATAATAAAAATATATTTTTTACTGAATTTAACCTCATTTTGGAAATAGTACTCTGAATATTGATAGAACTCTCTCTAGTGATGTCTTTTTGTGTCCAATCATTTTTAAGCGACAATTTTATGCCATAATGACCGCTCTCTTCGTACTCATGCGGAACAGTCAATACTAATGGTTCGCTGACTATGACTCGGAGTAAATGTTTAATGTCTTTCAGTTCTTTGAAGTTATCCGAATCGAAAGACGTGAGAGTTTCGCTCAGTTGTTCCGTTATGTAATCCGGGTTCTCTCTGGGTCTGACCTTCCTATGGGCCAGTTGTGCGCCTTCACTCCTGACAGCTAAGACATCGCCGGCAATCATCCGGAAAGAACTGGTGGACTTCAGATAGAAGTGACCCTCAGTTATGGTCAGAGAAAACGTTTTCACAATATTATAATTAGTCTTCTTCTGCGGAAATTTCATACAACTATCACTACAGCCCTTATTCAACACACAGAGCGCCGACGGCTCGAAGCATGTTATCGCTTGTGCAGCGCATTCACCTCCTTCTGGACAGACCTTCCGAAGAATCTATTGTTTGTATAGTTAAGAGAATATATATAATGAATGCAAGAATCGATATGAAGGCTGACTCACATATATCTGTAAGTTTCCAGCAGTGGATCCAAACCCTTAAAGTCGAATACAGACTAAATGATTAAACATTTATATAACAAAATTAAGTGAAGAAGAATACCCTCAACGGCTTGAATCGCTCCGAACGAGTTGAGCGCCTTATCCGGCAAAGGAATTAACAACAAGTCTTCGGGTTTTAAAGGGTTTCCGTACAATACTTTTGAGCTCTTATACTGCGGAACGTTTACCCCCAATGGCTGAACGGGAATGTCTTTAAAAATAATTGATTTTTTATAAGTTATTGGGAAATGTTATCAACGTATTTATTTATATGAATTATTGGGTTTAAAATTGTTCTTGAATTGAAGCAATCGAATCTCAATATTCTCAATTAACAAGTTATATTTTTATAATTCTTACTCCATTTTCATATCTGGAAATCAACTCATGTGGTATTTCAACCTTGTCAATCTTGCTTGTTACGAATTTGCATCAAACTGTCCTGTATATACTGTCTTAATAATAGAGTGGAAGAATAGGGAACTTTTATGCATAAAATGATTTTTACTGCGAGTTCTTAAATAACAGTTTTATGACAATACAGGTCATCCTTTTCATACAACAATTGCTGTCGAATGAGAGGTATTGGATATAAAAGTCAAATAAAGATCTAATAAAAGGAAGCAATGACTGCATACCCGGCAATGGGATCAGAGGTGATGCCGATCCATCTCCAAAATCAATAGACATTTCCAGCCGCTGTCCACTGATTACGGTTAGGTTGCAAAAGGCCGGATCCCCGGGCTCTACAACTCGCGGACACTTGAAGTTCACGTTTTCGTTAATCAGTTCAGCGATTACTCGAATGTAAGTGATTTCTGAGACAACTCTACGATTCAGATGTTCCGGTTGTTTCGCTAAGACAGCCACCATGTAAAGACCCGGCACAAAATACTTATGCTTGATCTGCAACTCAGTGCTCCAGTCGGTCGGATCAGTTCCATCGCCAAAATCAACTGAAAACTCTACTTCTTCGCCGCTATTGATACTGATATCGAAAGTCACCTCTTCATCGATGGCCACCTCTTCTGCTTGGGATTTGATGGCCAGCCCCACAATAGGGTGCATGACTTTGCCCTGGTAGTAACGAACATAATCATCGCTTGAGTCGCACAACTGATTATCTACTTTATCAATGGCTTCGATGGCAGGCCTGTCGTGTTCGTAGGCGCACAGGCAGTGGCGCTTCAGCACAACTCCTGCGAAAGGCATCCATACATTGGCGCAAAGGGCAGCGCAAAGCTGTCCATCCATTTGTTCCGAAGAATCATATCCTCCCGGGGACTGACGGAAGTAGTCGAACGATTGATAGCCGAGACAATCGCCATTTGATAATACCTGGCCTAATATTATTGGTGTTATAGTCGAAAAGTATATCAAACAACAGAATATGACTAACGCTATAGGCTTTTGCATTTTCACTAACTGTGCGAAACTATTCGACTAAACTGACCTCCGATTATGTTTCTATATTTGAAGCATTTGTTTCTTCTTCGGCGACCAACTCATGCATCATATACTCCATGGAAACAATCCATTCAATGCATAACAGAATAACAAAACGGATTGAATTCATTAATTATTTAGTCTTTGCAATAAACAATACACTAATCTATTCGCGTGTTTAGTAAATATTTAATATATTTATTAATCACAAACGCATACAAACCATGCATTTGCGTCAAAAGGCAATCAATTAAATATTTATTTATTATATATGTCTATAATATTAATGAAATGAATTTAAAAATCTATAAAATATAATGCATTTGATTTATAAAAAGACTTCTAATGTAAATTCCCTGGTAATAACGTTCGTGCTTGTTTCTTTAATTCATTTCTTATTTTAATAATTCATTTTCTAATTAAAAAAATTATTATAACTTTGTTTTTATTCAAAATATTTATTTCTTTATTTTCAAAAACTTTTCTTCCATTAATTTCTTATTTTTATAATTGGTTTTCATTTTAAGTCAACATTTCTTTCATTTTCCGATTATTTGTTTTTAACTCCGTTTCCGTAGGAAAGGAGTATATAGTTTTGTCATCCAAAATTAGCAATAAACTGTTCCTGTTCATTAAAAGCGCACTTCAAATAAATGACAAGTTTTTGCAAAAAGTTTAAGAATATACTGATTATTATTGGAATTATTGTGAAAACTTGTTTTGAAGAAAAAGATTTTGTTTTTCTTAATTTTGTTATATAATGAAGAAAATGAATAATAGAGCAGACAATTAGTCCGTAAGTGTGAATAAGTGTCTCAATATTATTCGGAAGATTGAGTTCTCTCTTAATTAAACTTAAACTATAATTAATTGATTTTTAAAGCATTCGTTTGTAATGTTTGTATTGAATTGTTTTGCACAGAAATTGATTATTTTTTAATAATGTTTGACAACAAACAAGAAAATACTGAAACCACATAAGATAGCATTTGAAACATTAGTTGCAAAATATAATACCTGTAATGTGACTAATGATGTTCAGCCACTTATAAGAACCCTTTCTTTACTTCATTCTTAATAGTGTTGAAACTAATGAAAAATATATTTCAGATATAATACAATCTAATTATGATTTTAGAAAATATTCTGTATTTAGGATTCGTCAGACTTATCGACTCATTAGTAAATTAGGTTTTTGTTTAGCAATATATCATTTATTAATAATAAATGGGTTTATTTGGTTATGATTTTCAAAATGTTCTGCACTTATTCAGTAGAGTATTTGCAAAGTTCACTGATGTTATGCATTGAAGTTATTCTGCAATTTTGCTCATTCTTTGTTAATCGCATTCTTTGTGTTCGGCTTTTATTTATATAATATTATATTTGTGTAAAAATAATTTGATTTAATTGAATTGATTACAGAGTAAAGAAAACAATATTCTGAAGAAGAATAATATTATTCGTAGAAATAAACTTTGATTTCCTTAATTGAATTTCTTATTTGATGTAAAAATATTTATTAAAATAAATAAATGTAAATAAATTTGATGATTGATTAAATAATTATTGGGCTTAAGCTGCATTGAATTATCCGCTTTAACATCCGTTATAAGATTTATTATTTATTTCCATAATTTAATCGATTTTAATACTAGAAATTGAGTGCAAATAATTATTTTAGAGCCCAATCAGATCAGTGATCATTTCACTAAAGAGAACAAACATTTACATAAATTAATATAATTTACTTCAAAGCTGTTTCGATGGCTAACAACAAACTACTTTTGGCAGGTCTTGAAAGTGATCTTTCAGGAAAACACAATATCTGAGGCCTGGTATTAATCGCAACTGTTATGTCATTCAGGGCTCAGGTTTGCGATTCTGGAACCACTGGAGACGAGAAGAAGTAACACAACTCTCGAATCCGCCTCTGGCTCTCAATTAGATAAAAGTAAAACAAAAGTGCTTTTTATGCATTCAATGTATTTATGTATTTATGCGATTCCTCTTATGCTTCGGTTCATCTGCTTCTCCTAATTAACAACAATTTGCATATTATTCGTCCTATCGTTCAAACAATTGATACAAAAATGCAATCAATCATAAAAACTTGCATTATATGAATGAGTTTAATATTAATTTCAATCCGGTATTCAATATTCAACTTTAAATCTTTAGATTTTTTGTTTTCATCCATTTATTAATCTTATGAACCATTATTAGAAACAATGTTTTGAACGATTAAAGGACACTACTGTACACTCCAGTCAATTATTTATCATATTATTTCATAGAACTCTACAAAGTTTTAAAGCTTTTGTCAAACTATAATTGGTTGAGGTTAAGATTTTAGGTTCAAAAAAGATTTAATCTTCGCTTTACTAATCAAGGATGTAGGTTGGTTGAATCCAGGCAATGTATTTTAGGAAAATATGCAAACGCGCACATCTCTCGATATAATTATGTTAAGTATTTGCAAAAATTGAGGAAGGTTCCTCGGCATCCTCAAAATTAACTAGATACATGGAAATTTCCGATCATAGGGAACATTGGGTACTGGCCTCCTATTGGGCATCTCTGCTTTATATGTTAGCCATATTATTGAGGCTATAAAAGCTTTGATTGCATTCAAGTCTGAATATCTCGCATTTGATTTGAATCTGATTTGGATTTTATGAGTCAAATGAAGAACAAATAAATAAATGAATGCAAAACTGTGCAGACTCTGAGTTTCCTATAATTCTTATGCAATTATTTATAAAATTCATATTTACTCTATAGAAAGGCATTGCAAATGTATGTAAAGTATGTAAAGAGTTGATCAGCAAATTCAATGAGATTTATATGCAATTCATATAAAAGAGAAGAGAAATAATAAATTGGATTATTATTTGCAGAAAATATTATGCATTATATGTGCTATGCATTCAGTCGTCTCTGTTATGATGTAAAGGCTATACATTATCTGCTGTACTGTTATGTTGGCTGAGGTGTTGCGGTCCTTGAATTAATGTCAAGGCAAGAGGCAATGAAAGAAACGAACGAGGTAAGTTTATTATGTTAGGCGCCTTTCTGACGATTATGCCTGCGGTTGAAGGCATCGAATTAAGGCATTTAAATAATAAAGTATAGACTTATGAGTAGTTTTCTGTTCAGTTCAGTTCCTAATAGTTAAATAACTGCAACACTTGAGCACCAGATGAACATCATATGAGTGAGCCTTCGATCCAATATAACTACATTAAGTCTGCTATTGAAAATTGACTATAAATTTATGGCAAATAATTGTATTGACTACTGACTACTGACTGGTGCTGTGAGTACTGGTGACTGCAGCAGTGGCTGTAGTGAACAGTTAGGGACCGGAGCCTAATTAGAAATTCTAATTGAATTCAATCTGAATGTGAAAATCGTAGTTTTGGTGGCTTTGAACTCATATGTGTTGGCGCCCACAACTGCCTCTCTATGCTCTGTGTGCTCACTATCCTCCCTATCCTCTATTGAAATCGTATTCAAAATCATTATTAGCGTCGATATACAGGTGACTCGTTTAAAGAACATTCCAGTGAAGGTCATGTGTACGGCCTTGGATGTACCCTAACTCTTGTTGTGTAACAATTCACTATTGGTAGTTGATTGGAATGGGTTGTCTCGCTAACCTCACCATTGGAATTAGGTGGATTCAGCGCCGACAGACCGGCACCAGATATATGACCTCAAAGAACTCTTAATGTTCAATGTGATGATGAACTGCACTCCACTCTAACGTAAGAGCTGTGGAATGGGTTTTGTTTACTACAAATATTTTCTTAGCCCTAAGCCATCCCAGCGCCTACTGTTTCCCTATAGTATAGTGCTGTGCAGTACTGTATTAATACTGCATAAGATCTTCAAAACTCTTCACCACTATTTGCAGACTCTTTTCTGTTTTCTAAACAATTTTTTATTTTATATTAATTTAATTTCGTATAAAAATATGTGATTTTATTCTTAGTTTAAAACTTCTTATATTAATGTTTGTCTGCAAAGCATTTGCAAACATTTCGATTGCATTTCTGCTCAACTCCTCAGTCTTAGTCAGCTCTGAAGACTAACCTGGTTTAAGGCCTTCTGTCGGCGCCAAATATATTTTGGTGTGTGTCCCTGGACTACTGATTCGGGAAACCCCCTCTGAGTTGTGAGTCTCAGTCACATCTAAGCGAGTTTGCACTTATGGAACGTTTATATAATTCTCACTCTATTTAATTCAACTGATTTTTCGCTGATCTTCAAAATTAAACCCCTTTTTCGTCTGTCATTGAAAGTTGTGATTCTGATGCTAACCAAACAAGTGTTAGACCAGAACTACGAGCAGAAAAAATGCTATAAATTGTGCGATAATAATAATATTAAAGTCTGTGCTACCAATCGAGCAGCCGATTCAGCCTATCGTTGGGATTATGCCAATTGCTCTAATGTTTTATCAGGTTTGAATTTGAAATCACCTTTTTGTGTGAATAATACTGACAAATGTTTTTACTCAAACCATTCCGAGTAGCTATCAGTCCTTCCAATAGTTAATCAGTCAAAACAAATATTACTATTTTTTTTTAATATTTTTTTTCATTTTCGCTAAACTTTTGTTTTTTCTTATGTTTTTGCGACAGAATATTCTAAACTTTTTTATTTATGCGCTAATTGTTTCCGATTAGAATAAAATAATTGATTTCTATACTGAATAGATTCGGATGAATCCAAACTCTTATTATTGTTCTTCAAGTTTTTGATTTAATTATATCTTATATCGAGTTTCGAAATAATGAATAATATTTTTCATTTATTCATTCGAGTCGTTTAACTAGATTTTTGATTAACGGATAATTCGGAGGCTTTTCAGTAAAATATAACTAAAAATTATATTTATATTTCAAGTATTGGATAACTTATTGATTGTTGAGATTAAAAATCGAAATGAAGATGTGATCCAGGCTTTGATTAATTGATTTTCATTATCCGACTTAATAACAAAATACTTATTGAATAAATTGTTTGAAATTATAAATCGATTTTTAATTTAGTTTTCATAATAAATGAAAAATAGCTAATTCTCTATAAAAGTCTGCTTTAAATAATTGAATAAAAGGCAACTCTTTTCTTGACTTTTCTATACAAACGTTAGGAAAGATTTTGATAAAGTTTTCAATAAATTATAAAATGAAGTGATTTTTCTCTGAATCAATATAATTAATCACCTGATGCTGGCAGTGATGAGTGTGCCCCCATCACCCAATGGCAGCACCAGCAGCATTATATCTTCGGAAGACTCATCATCCAATCTGTTCGGTTTTCCTGCTGTGCGGTCAGCACTGCCACAGCAATATCCACTGCTATCTCAACCATCGACTTCATCCGCGTTTTCATTTGGTTCGAGTGCTAACAAACAAATAAAACTCTGCAGAGTTTGTGGCGATCGGGCGAAGAGCTATCACGTGAGTCACGCAATCCATAGATAGATTATATGATAGATAAGAGTCTAAACATAATATTATCGGTCAAAAAGTTTGGCGGAATTTCGTGCGATAGTTGTAAAGCATTTTTCCGACGAAGCGTTCAGAACGACGCGTATCGTAACTTTCATTGTCCGTATGAAAGGCACTGCGATATCACAATCAACTCCAGAAAGTCATGTCAATACTGCAGGTCTTTTATATTTAATATACAATTTGCAATCAATTGCTTTCATTAATAATGTTGTTATAATACTATTGAACAATAGATTCAATAAATGTCTGACAATAGGAATGGAAAAGAGTTGGGTTATGACTGAAGAGGAAAGGATGCAAATGCTTAAGAATAGGATTGAGAAGAGGAAACAAGAAGAGGGGGTTTGTGTGAAGACACTCGTCAAGCAAACTCAGTTTTACGGATCAGAATCTAAATATAGGCCAGACATCACTCAAATCTTTACTTTTCTTACGGAAGAGGAGGTCAGGAATGCATTAAAATTTGGACCAAATCTTAATCATAACTCAATTTTTATATTTGTTTTGACTTTGATCTCAAATAAATCGATGTTTAGGTGAAACTGATTGAGAATCTGGTGAATTTGCACCTGGAGTGCTCCAAAGAAATCTCATTCAGCATAAGCCCAGATCAATCCAAGCCAAGTCGCACAGATATACTGAACATATTTTTCACTGCTATACAACAATTCGCTTTATTTGCACAACGATTCGAGTCTTTCACTTGCATTTCAACTCAAGACAAACAAATACTTCTGAGAGACGGTGTACTCGAGCTGTGCTTCTTGAGGGGAGCCTTCAGTTACGACATCAAAGGCAAACAATGGCGATACGACTCAGACCACTCTTCAGGCGTTATATATTCAGATAACTTGGAAATTATGGTAACTAAGGATCTGTTGGAAAAACACATGCATTTCATCAAAACTCTGAAGCGATTGCATTTGGATGAACCCACTTATATACTGCTGGTGCTCATTGTATTACTGTCGTCGGACAGGGAGGCTTTGTCCAATAGTGAGGTAGTGCAGACCGAACAGGAAAAGTATCTGATTCTATTGAAAAGCTATCTGAACTGGCGGTACGGCACCCAAACATCATCAGTCCTGTACCCAAACTTGTTGTTAAAGTTGACTGATTTGCGAGAGTTGGCCGAAGCGCACACTGATTACCAGTTACTGCTGGGCCGACAAGAATTGGAACAAATACAGCAAAGACTGTCGACTCTGCACATTGGCAACAGAGGCGATGCCACCGAAACGGATGCATCAGTTAGTGATGACTCCAATGCGAACGCCAGTGCAGTCAGTGCTCCAGAGGCCGAATGGACTATAAGAAAGTGTATAATAAACCGATATTTTGCGAAAAGAAGTTTATACGCAGACGAAGAGCTTTCAACGTCTAGTGAAGGATCTGAGAAGTTGTCATCAGATTAGCAGTGATTAAGTGATTAATTCAGATATTAATTATGTTTGCATTCAAAGTGTATTCAATGTTAGAATACTTTAACTTAATTATGATTTTTGTTGTGTTTTTCGGTTAAATATCAATATATCGCTTGTCTGACGAGATCTCACTGTCAGGTTTGCTGCTGTGATCTATTTTCATATAAATATCAATACATTATATCAATATTTTTAGAGTATTTTTTATTATTTAATATTATTATATCTGATATCAAGTTTAGAGTAAATGTTATGAAATGTGAAAAAAGTTATTTCTATTGATTGAAATAAAACAAATTATTTTCAATTATTCAATGTTTTTTATATTGAATAAACACCCACTGAATGTGTGGATCTATTTTTGAATTCAATCCAAAACTCTAATAACCTAGAGATGTGCAAAGGGTGTAGTTTGAAATTTAAAGTAGGTGAAAGCCTGAATTTTGTTACCTTGGTATATTTTCTCAAATTCTGATGAAATTCTCATTAAACGTTTTATTCCACAAATGATTACGGGTAATGTTTATATTTATCGAAAAATTAGTCAGAATTGAACTTCCAATTGATAAATGTTCATCATAAATAGGAATTCCTCCTTGATCATTATAAAACATGTGATAATCTCTGTTTATTTTTCAACCTTTAGTCGAATAACTTAAGAAAAAATTATCTAATTTTATATATTAATAGATAAGAAATATTTGAACTTAACTTAAATTGATTTTACATTTTATACGAATATTCTTTCAAATATCAGATAAGGAATAATAAACTGAAAAATAGAAACAAATAATAAAATTAATATTTAATGCGATAACTAATAGAAATATATAATTTAAGCTCATTTTTATTACAAAAGAAATTCTGTGAAAATTCTAGAAATTCTGTTAAAGAAAGTAAAGTAAAGTATACCAGAGGAGAGCAGAGTAGAGTAAAGGTAGAATTTAATAGCATTATTCAATTGAGTGCATCCAATAAATGGTATGCAAGTGTAGAGACTATACTGTATTGTATTAGTACTGTCAGTACTGTATGAAAGAATGCAAGTTTGGTGTCGTTGCGACGATTCTGTCTGTACTTTGCTTTACTATTAATACTTCTATAAAACATTGTCAACACTTGGATAGCGTAACCATAGACTGGAAACGAGGCTTTAGGGGGACTATCACTGAATTGTCTAATAACTGAATGATTACCTGAAGATGACTCCCATTAAAGAGCGACCATTGGTCTGGTATTGCATAACAACATAACAGTGTTTGTGTAGAACTCCTCAAAAGTATTACTATATTATGAAAAGTGCAGTTAAAGTGAAGTTATTATAAACACAACAAAAATGTAAACCTTTTTAACTATTTTTTTCAAAAAATTAAAGTTAAGGTTAAGACAGAAAACAATAAATAATAAAGAAATCAATTAATAATAACAACAATAGTATTAAATATGAGTTAAATAAACAATAATTAAAAGCAATTTATTTATTATTAGTGATAGAAATAGTGATACAACTGATAGTCGTTTAGATTTTTTAATTCAATTTCTTTTCAAATCGTTTTTTAGTTTATTTTTTCTGTTTTTATTGTGATATTTGATTCAATACATAGACAACTGATTTAATTACAAGAAAATAATTTAATTATATTTAAAAACAAAAATATTAATAATAAGAAAATATAATAATTATAATTAAAATGAAAGTTATTTTTGAATCAATTGTTTAACAAAATTATTATTCAGTATTCGTAACGAAAAATATATTTAACTTTTAATTACTGTTTATTTTTAATAATAATTATTAATAATATTAATTAATTTGAAGATATATTTGAAGAAAAATACAATATTTTTGGCAAATTTTTTGTTTGTTTTTTTAATTTTTATTCAAATTTTATTTGATTTAAAGTTTGTTTTATTTTGAATCAAAAGCGAAATCAAATCAAAATTTATTATTATTTTCAATGAAACAAATCATATGTTAATTGTTGTCCAACTCTTTGGCAATATTTTTATTAATTGATCCCAAGTTTTGTACAAATTGTCTGTTTGTTTGCATTGATTGACTGATCTCTTCATTCGGATATGTCTTCAGTTTGTTTGCAATCGATGTCACTATAAATGCAATAATAATTAAATGTCTTTTCATTAAACAAACCATCGATTCGTCGACTCATTAAACAAAAACAAAATTACTCTTTGAATGAATGGCAGACTTGAAGTCAGACACCACTGAACTGCTGAGCAATGAGTCCAAAGAAGACATGGAAGAGAGTCCGACCTCAGAGAGAGCCTACCAGTCCTTCGACGCCAACTCTGTGGACAGCAATAAGACGTTAATTGCGAACCAAAACAATGCCAATGAAAGCACTGAATCCGTGAATCACTTCAATACTGACAACAATATCAATAGCAATAAGAATGGATCCGCTATTGAGTCCAGAGATGAAGACAGGAATCACGTGAATCACAGGCCCTTCCCATCGGAGCCGCCGATGAGTCGACCATTTTTCACACTTCCAAGACTTCTGAGCGGAAGACGTAAACGAATGAAACGGAAGGGAATGGTTACGAACGAGACGTCTGTTTCGGCGATTGAAGAACAGCCCGAAAGTGACACGACTTCTGTCGGACATCAGTACCAAACGGACACCAATTCGAGCCATACTTTCAATGAGTACAGACATGAGAACCAGATGTATGTCAAAGAAAGCTTTTTCATGCGATTGATGCGACACTTGGCGTCACCCGTTCACGGAGGAGGACAGACAGGACAGGGATTGCAGACTCGCAGTGCTTACTATTCGGACAAAACGAATGGAACGCTTCAAAGACGTCGATCAAAGCGGGAATCGTTTACATCTTCGGCATCCAATGGAGACATACATAAGAGTCAGGCATTCAATGGGTGCGATCCGAACACACAGAGCCTGAGTCGGACTCAGCCGACATGTGTGACCAATGGGTACGAAATCCCAGCCGTCTGTGGCATCAAAAATCACGGCAACACCTGCTTTATGAACGCTATCATACAGTGCCTGTGCAACACAGACCTATTGGCCGAGTATTTCGTTATGAATCACTACCGAATCGATCTCTTGAGGCACAACAAACTGCACGCTCGCAAGTATGGCACCAAAGGTGAACTCACGGAACAGTTGGCTCTTCTCTTGAAGTCTTTGTGGTCGTGTATGTACTCGAGTGAGATCTCAAGTAAATTCAAAGCACTGGTAGCTAAATATGGGACCCAATACGAGGGCAGTGACCAACATGACGCTCAGGAGTTTCTGCTATACCTGCTGGACAAGTGTCACGAAGACCTCAATGTCGCCAATAAGAAGAAGTATAAGAAAATTAAAGTAAGTTTTGATTCAAATTTTGTTTTTATATTTTCAAATCGGTTTGAATTCAGTTTAAATTCATTCCTAATCTAAGCCTATATTTGAGTCAATTATCGCATGATTTCTGAATAGCTTTCGATAAGGCCTTACGTACTGTAGGTCTATCTTATCAGTGTTTGTGCTCTTCTGAGAGTCATTCCGATTGATATTAAGGGCTGACACGAAAAGCCAATCAGACGTACATTAGTTTACAGTTAATCGCTATGAATGCAAATCTGTCTTCACTTCTAAGACTAGCAATGAGTTGGACATCATTTCAATACAAATCGATTTTCGAGTTTGTCTTTTGACTCATCTTTTTATCGCTATTTTGACTATTGTTTTGCTTGATATCAGTCATACAGTAATACTTGTGTCGAACTAATCCCTCATTCAGTTTATGGCTATTCTTCTTATCTATTCTTTTGTCAATGTTTTCCATTATTTTACAATCCATTCATTTTATTTTATGACAACTATTCACACAATTATTCACTATTTTCTACATATTTTTTGTTCGCAATATATTATTAATATATTATTATTATTATTCAAAAGTCAATGATTCGAATGATAGACATCTGTGTTATAGTCAATAAGTTTTTCGATTAAATCAATATTTTCCTGAATTTAATGCTTTTTCTATAATTCAATTGCAATTCAATATAAATATCTCTAAATCGCTCTAAAGTTCCGCTTATAGTGAACAGAGATAATAGTTGTTCCTGTTTGTTTCATGTATCCAGGATCAGTCAGACAGCATACTCGGAATCAATTATCAAGCTATCAAATACTGTTTTGGGGAAAGTAATATCAGTACTGTTTATAGGGATTATTGCAGTCGCTATTCATTAGTTAATAATATGTCAGTAATTATAGACTTTATATATCGGGTTAAATGAATGGAAATTATCTGAAAGAATAGCTTATTATTAATGTCTCAGAATTTTATTTACATTATTATTAATACTTGAAAATACAATTCAGTTATTGATAATACGGTAAGAATATGTTTGATTAGATGTCAGTTCAATCACTTATATTAACACTATATTCAGCATTTAGTATCAGGAATGGCATGTTTTTGAGATATTATCCAACTTTTGTCCTGGGTTAGTTTGCAATGCAAGGTATAATTGAGCAATACTTTTGAAAACCAATCAATTGTCTGGAGCTTATATTCAATACCACCTTTCCTTTGACCCATTCTATTCTTTGAATTGTTCTCAGTTCAACCAGGTTGCTTATATAATCATTTTAATTTTAATGAGCTTGCTCATTGACAATGATGTTTTATCGAGAAGACAGGTCACAAACTCAGGTTAAATTGATAATTGTGCCAACACTTATGGAACAGAAATATCTATTAAGTAGTTTACGTGTGCTTGTAGTCAATTATAAAAGGATGTTGATGCTTTTCCAGTTCGAACCGCTTAATTGAATATACTGTACAGTAGTGGCTGCAACTTTTGAATTAGCCGGGTCTCAAATCTAGACCTAATATGAAAATCTGTTACGAATTTAAAAACAGTTGAGCACTTTTTGGCACTGAAATATGTGAAAACTATATACTGAACTCATAAGGCGACGAATAATCTTTATCTCAACTCTTATTATAATAATACTGATCTGTTTGTGTGCTTCACTACTTTGTCAATACAACTGGCGCAAAGCGCCAGTCTCTGCTGCCTTTACTGTACAGGCATTCAATACAATCTCACATCTAAGTCAATGTCAACCAGAGATGAAGTGAGGCTTCAATACTAAATGAATGTTAAGTTTGAAGAGTCCGACGATTTCTGTTCGACTCGACGGCAAAATTCGAAGAAATCTAGTCTTAATTCACAATATTTCAGAATTGGCTAAATTTGGTCTTACTTTTGGCGCAATTTTTCTGCCGTTTTACCCACTCATTGGCCCTATTCCTCATCCCTGGTGTTAATCACCAATCGTTTGAAAGGGGACTTATGGAAGTGATCTAGGTTCAAATTTTGATTTAATAGCTACCTGAATCGATAGATAATCCAAAATGATGGAGTTTGCAATTTGAACCATATTTCTACCCCGTGTGCTTTACGGGATATTCAATTTCCAAATTTCGAGTTCAGTGCAAATTAGGCCAAAAAACAATTAATTTAAGCCCTGCCCAGTGTCCTAAAATTATGAAATTCCCATGGTAATATTAGCTTAGTATGAAGATACTCTTAAGCCAGAAATCAAAACGAAATAACGAGATTTTCAGTTAATATCACTATTGAATGTACAGCCGAAGAATTAAAATTAAGACAGATTCTATCAGTCTAGCCCTCGAAACATAGGATTTCTTTACGAAATTTATTTTTTTGCGTTGATTGGGACCAAGAATTAACCCCTTAAGTTTAAGATATTTGGCTTTAGTTGTAGTGACCAGGTACAGTTTAAACATCTGAATCAGCTTTTAAACTGCACCTGGTCACTACAACCAAAGCCAACTATCTTAAACTTAAGGGGTTAATTCTTGGTCCCAATAAATTTTATTCGTAAAGAAATCGTATGTTTTGAGGGCTAGACTGATAGAATCTGTCTCAATTTTAATTCTTCGACTGTACATTCAATAGTGATATTAACTGGAAATCTCGTTATTTCCTTTTGGTTTCTGGCTTAAGAGTATCTTCATATAATCTAACAAGTAAGCTTATATTAATATTACCATGGGAATTTCATAATATTATGACTCTGAGCAGGGTCTAAATTAATTGTTTAAAATTTGAGTTTTTGGCCTAATTTGCACTGAACTCGAAATTCAGAAATTGAATATCCCGTAAAGCACAAGGGGTAGAAATATGGTTCAAATTGCAAACTCAATCATTTTGGATTATCTATCGATTCAGATAGCTATTAAATCAAAATTCGAACCTAGATCACTTCCATAAGTCCCCTTTCCTATTTTAAGGAGCGTTTGTTCGGACACATGATATGAATTTGAAAATAAAATATTTTCAAAAATTAATACTTTTTATGATTTTCATTGACTTATAATTTGATTATATTTTTCTGATTCCAAAACTGAATAATTGAACAAACTTTGCATAAATTGGTTTATATTATAAATGAATACTAAATAGTGATAATTGATCTGATGATGAAATCTAAGGCATTATTGATTGGTCTTATGTTTCCTTTTTTGTATTCAAATTGATGTGTGATTTGTTCAATTCGTGAGTAATTTACTGAATATTCTAGTATTCAATGCAAATCAAAGTCATTCTGATTGTAATGATTCACAAATCGTATCCAAAACTGATTAAACAAATTATCATAACTTAAGGGCTTTTCTCCGAATCGAACCGACGAACTGATAGCCGCGGAAACACTGGCCAATCACATGCGCTGCAACAGTAGTTTCATTCACGACTTATTTCAGGCACAGCTCAGGTCATCACTGGTGTGTCGTTCGTGCAATAAGCACAGCAACACATTTGACCCGTATCTATGTCTTTCACTACCCGTTCCCACTCGTCTGACGCACACTCTTATAGTCAATTCCATTTATTTGAATAAAAGTCCGCGAGAGGTATGCCATGAGTGGAACAGGAGTTCGGCAATGAATGATACGCTTTGTTTCGTTTGAACTATAGGTGAAAATCGGTGTTTCCATCGAGTCTTTGGGAACCGTCAGAGAACTGAGAGATAAAATCAGCCGATTGTTGAAAATACCAGAAAAGCAATTGGTTTTGGTTCTGATCGGACAGAACTTCGGTCTGAAGGAGTTGGCCAAAGACTCCGATGTCATACAGGAAACTCTGGAAGACATGGACACTATTTTCGCAGTCGAAACACCAAAACTAACGCAAACACAAACCCAAACGCATAACACAAACAATAACTCCGTCTCCGCTGTGAGTGGCAATAGTGGCGAACAAATGCTTTCTCTGGTTTGGGCCAATCGGGTTGGCATTGGAAGTCAAGGCAGTATTTTTGGTTCCCTTTTCTCTGCTTTGGTCTCACGTGAAGTAATTGAAGAGAATTGGAAACAATTGACACAAATATAATGGATTCGTATATTTTGCACATCTATTGCAGGCGTCGTATAAACAGATCCAATTGGATGTCTTGAACGCAATGCGCGATCTGCTCAGACCTTATTCAGACATAAGTCAAAACTTAAGGCTTAGAGTCATCGGCGGTATTCCAGGGAAGGCTTATCTGCCCGAAGACGTCGACCACCCGTTATATATGCCGACAGTCGACAGAGCACTGGTTGGTTGTGAGGACAAGGACTATAGGGGACCCATTCATCTGAAGTTAGTGGTCGAGTGGGATCTGGAAGTGAGGAACGCTCTGGTCATCAGTGAAGACCAAATGGAGGAACCGGTGATCGACAGTAGCATTGAATTAGCAAAAGCGCGCTCTCAGAAGACTAATAGGGCGTCGCTCAGGGATTGCTTTGATATGTACTTCAAAGAGGAACGGGTGAGCGCACCATATGTCAGATTTGCCTAAATATCAACTAATCATCTATTGATGCCATTCCTCAGTTGGCCGCAGACAACGCCTGGATATGTCCGTCGTGTCGGCGCCGACAGCAGTGCACAAAAAAGTTAAGCTTATGGTCCGTCCCCGACATCTTCATCATTCATTTGAAACGTTTCCGACAGTCCTCTCATTCACAACGAACTAAAGTTACGACTTATGTATCGTTCCCTCTGAACGGTTTGGGTAAGCAGTCAGTGCTCGCACTAAACGCTTTGATTTCTGTTTATTGATTACAAAACCGATTGATTCGTTCAGAGATGAGTCCATACATAGCGCCCCGTTATGTCTCACAAACAAACGGCAACATTCCTAACGGCAATGGTTTGCCGGCCCTCTGGTCCCCCTGGAAGAGGTCCCGGATGTTCAATAGACTCGCACGAATCGATGACAACTCATTTGATTTATACGCCGTTTGCAATCACCGGGGTAATATGCAGAGCGGACACTACACAGGTAGACATGGGTTGGGTTGGGTCGGATTGGGGGCCATTGGGTTGGCTTATAGTTTGAAAGGTATTAATATTGTATATGCTTTGTGTGCACAGCCTATTGCCGAAACCCAATCGACAGCAGTTGGTATCTGTTCGACGACACAAAAGTAGTTCCGGTCAGCGAGTCCTCAATCATCACATCCGACGCCTATATCCTGTTTTACCACAGAAGCAGTCTTTCGTCTGCACTCTCTTCATGTGCGTCGTCCTCCACGTCGGGCTACAGTAGTTCAGCCAGTTCCTATTACAGTGACCACTGGGCCTTTCGAATGCCTCCATTCAACTACTGGTCGCCGAAGACCAGTAAAAGTCAGGACAACTTGTCTTCGGATTCGATCAATGGTTGGTTCGATTGAAACCAATTCAGACATATAGTGCCTCTAATTAACAATTGTCTGACCCATAGGGCGAAACAGTGCCAAAAGCCAAAGTGGAAGCGCAACACCACCGACACCGACACCCAATTGGATGAATCGGGACCCCCGAGACATCCGGTCCTATGCAAGCCTGCCTTCAAAGAGCACTCAACTCAAAGCTAAGTCACTTCAATCGGATTTTAGAACAATAGCACCGATTAGTAACGAATCGACCGAAAGTCAAACTCCAGTTCCGAACCAGGAGTTCAATAATGACATTAAAAATATAGAAACAAATAATTTGACGCAAAATGACTGCAATAATAGCAACGACTCATCGAATGGTTTGAATGAATCGGAGGCGACAATAACGGCACATAAAGCAGATAACAATAGCAAATACTGGGCCATCACTTCGGTGTGAATGCAGTGAACAGACAGACAGACCACTTGAGTATACGATTCGCTTATACTCTATATTTGAGTCTAAATTATAATCTATTGAACGAACAAAGAGTTTATTCGAAAGAATTATTTTTTGAACGACTGGACCGCATGAGTGATCGAATATCTCTGCTTTCATTCCATCCTCTAATACCGGTTCCATTTAAAGCATTTAATTTTTCACTATAACTATAAATATGTTTATATGATATTTGAATTTGAATGACATTCCTATGAAATAACGCAAAAAGTATTGGAATTTCGAGAGAATTCTTACAAAAAATCTTTGTTAAAGTCAATCAATATTTGTATTATTGATCGCATAATAATAACTGGAGTTTCACTCAAACCTATAATACAATTAATAATTAGTCAAATATTTTAAGTATTATTAATAGCAAATAGAGAATGAGTTTTCGAAGATTAGTGTCATTTCTTAATAATTAAGTTTGAATTCTTAAGACTAGCACTGATTTGATTGGATTTAGATTTAGCCAATAGAAGGCCCAAACGAATTGATGACATTTGCGGCCAATTCGCCTAAATTTGCTCACAATATGACCTATTCGTACACAATATATGATAGAAATGCCAACATTTGTCTGGAAATACCAACAAATGTCTGATGAAGTCGTATTGACAGCTAGTCATTAGTCATACGTTAAGTGCAATTGGGAACTACAGTACAGTAGAGCTACACTTCATCATCAAAGACATTGAACGGATGACTGCATTCCATTCCAATCCCATTCCCTTTTATTATTGTTTTTAATTTAATTGATATTTTAATAAAGCGGTTGTGATTTCAGAGAGAATTAGCAAATGTTATGAATAGTTGACTACAGAAAGAGTTTATGACTAAAGAGTTTCAATTGATTTAAGTTTTCGATTGAATTCAACACTATTTCAGTCTATTATTGTATATAAACACAAATAAACTTATATTTAATTTCGATTTTGACTTACAATCCATTTATTTATTTCTCATTAATTGCTTTCAATTCAAATGAGAGGCTCTTTCGGTAGTATTACCGGCACTTTGGCTCACGTTTTGTATATCAGATGCCGTTCCTCTAAGTGTGAACACAACGGGAATTGATTTTAACTTTGGATTTGTTGAGTGAAGTAATCGAATCCAAGACAGCAGTGAGTCTCGACTGGAAGTGCCGGTCGCACAGAGAGCTAATATTTTGCCGTCGTCCTGCACGTGTATGTTCTTTGTCGGCGCCAGTACTCTCTCTTTGTCTTCCTTTCCGAAAGTACTCAAAGGAATCCAAGAAACGTCTAAATCAAGTGATGAATGAAATCTCTGTCGCATTGGATATCATATCAAAGCTAACTAACCGTTCAGTTCGTCGTTATCGATGTTGTCGTCGTCTTTGTTGCGGACGGGGTTCGGGTTATTGGCCCTCAACATGAAGTAAGCGATCGACATATTCCTGAGCCAAACCCTGAACGGGCCCTCCACGTAGATGCTCTCCCCGGCCGGCAGTTCCGACACAATTTGCTGTTGGGTTGGACTCTGAGCCGATGCCACCCATGTCTTGTCAATCGAGTCCTCAATTTGGGCCGACTTTCGAATAAAACGATTTTGAGTTCAATTCAAACCAATTCAGAAATACTGACCGAAAGGACACTGATCTTTGTCTGGACGTCAATACACATCCGTTTCAGAGCCAATAGAGCCAACTCTAGTGAGTCTAACGGGAGTGGGTCTGGAAGAGGGAAAGGGTTGGCATTGATGAACTTGGTCATCCAGTAAGTCATCCTGGCGCACTTCCTCCACGGACTCGAGTATTTGCTGAATATATCGATAATCAAAGACTCCATCTCTTTGTCCGGCATTACTCCTGCACTCGATTGGACAGACAACCCATTAGACAGGACTGGGATCACAGACATGACTGGCCGATCATATCATACCGTTCTCTTCCATTGCGCACAAGATCTCTACGGCTGCCCTCTGTTCGAGAGGGAAGTGGAAGAAACCGGCGGCCCATACGTTGTCGGGTCTGAACCGACCCTTTGGGAAGACATTCATCAAAGCCTTATAGACCTCCAGATCTCTGTGAACTCCGAACTCCTTCAGGAATGGCAGCGAAGCTGTGATGAACTCGATATAACCCTGTCTTTTGATATACTTATGGTTCTCGAAGTTGTCGACCACTTGAAGGAACTGCTCTTTATGTCTGTCCGGTATCTCTTTGAAGAGTCGACTCGCGAGTGTCACGTCTTTGGCTTTGACGCCAGCCTTCACTTCTCCGCCCTTTGGTCGTCGGCCCCACAGGTGACGAACCGACGGCACAGACCTTCGAGTGGACAAGAGTTTGTCTGAACCCGTATTCAAATTGATTTCATTTCCAAACTTTAATCCGCAGTAAATGTGTCGACAGTTATGACAATAATTGACATTTGAGTCGATTTGCGATTCAATCAAATAATTTGCAATATTTTTGTTTGAAATCAGAAATAATTGTTTTTTATTCACATTTCGGGTAAGAAATGAAAACATTTTTATTGTTAACAAAAATTAAACGAAATTTAATTCAAAGCAAAATATTTGATAGACTTTTAAATATGAGTAGTATTGACGACAAACAGCTGTTACGACAAACACATTACGCGAATGAAAGAAAATATTTGTTCTTTCACTTCAATGCAACTCAACCTCAAATCGGGCTTCAATTTAGTCCTAAATATATTCCAGTTATTTATGAATAGTATTTATCAAAAATAAACGTAAATTTTGTGGAAAATATAGTCGTTTTCAATGACATCATATTTCTCATACATTTCTAACAAAATATGTATTTTTGCGAAATTTAATTAATAAATAATTTTTGGACAAAAATAGCATTAATTCTGATTTGTTTCGACAAAAATATAATGTTTTAACAAAATATTGATTGTATTGAAACCGACGATCAGTTTGTAGTCAAATGCAATCGAAGTCGAAATATAAGTAATAATAATATAAATAGTAATGAATTAATGATTAACTCATTTATCGCACATCAGATCTAAAGCTCAATTCAATAAACACTGAATTTTGTGAAAAATGCAAATAATTTTGGTTTACATAACATTCAAAGTCTTTCTTATGATTTCGTGCCTTAACTTAAGCCAAACTAAAGGGGAAGTCATGTTCAGTGAGTCAGTGGACGGGTGGGTAGAATCGGGTAATTATTCGTATTACTCGTATAACGGGAACTACAAAATCAAACTCCTTCTGACCACCCATTCCGGCGACGCCGACCTCTATGTGTCGCAGTCGGACGCCAGCGGACGCACGGTTAAGCCCAGGTTCGACATCAGTGAACACGACCTCCAGAGCCGCACCTGTGGTCAGGACGTGGTCTACATCGACCACGACTTCCGGCGACCCATCGGTATCGGAGTGTACGGCCACCCGAGCCATGAGAGCAGTGAATTCACTCTCGATGTCATTGGCGTCGACTACTTCGACGACAACGACAGGACTGACGGAAATCTATATATAAGTGAAGACGAACTCCAGTTCTACGAAGAGTTCTTCGGACAGCCATACAGTGGACTCAATAAAGTGCTGAATCAAAGACACAAATCAGTCAATAGTGAGGACAAGCAGAACAGGAATGGAGACAAGAGTGAGGAAAGCCATTCCTCCGAGACCTGGGATTTTGTAATCAACTTATTGGCCAATATTTTACACATTTTGTTGGAAACTATTCTTTAGATTTGTTTAACAAATATTTCCTTTAATTACTGTTTAATAAATATTTATTGAATTCGTTTCGCTTTTTCTATAAACCACTCAATTCTTAGCAATAATTAAATTCAGAATTCATTCAAACTTTTGGTTAGTTTTGTCTGAAGTTCTCATTCAATCGTTCAATGAGTTGACCCAGTTCATTGATTTTAGACTCGCTTTAGATTACGGTCTTTTTTGAAAATAGTACGACCCGGCACACAGAGCACATGCCTGTCTGGTCAATCGGCATAACTAACTGACCTTCACATGAGGTACAGAATCTGTGCTTAGGCTTGTAGTCACTTATTCTACTATTTGCTGCTATTGTTGTCATATTATAACATATTATATATTCTTTCAAAACATTATTTAATTTTCGTTATTATTAATAGAAAGTCAATAATGAGTTCTGATTTCTGTTAGCAGCAAAATATTCAGCCAGGTATATCCAAGACTTAAGTTCAGTGGAAATTGTTAGGCTAATCCTGTGAACAAAGAGCATAATCTTGGTCTATTTGGTCTATTTCTAATGAAAGCAAAACACTTTCCAAAATCCATTTACAAATGCATACAATAATAGCAATCATTTCGCACCACAAGAATGGTTTCGAAATTTTTTGCTAAATATTTAAATTTAAATCATATTCTGATTCAACGATAAAATACTGAAGAAATTGATGTCTAAAGTACTCCATTGTATATGTTATCCTTTCTGTTTGTGTTGTCCTTGTCTTAAGTCTACCACTGAATCAAAGACAAAGACTAAAAAAAAGACTAAAACCAAAAACAGAATAAAAACTGTGGAAAAGAGTGAACAACAGATCGATAGTGAGAATTGGGAGCAGAAAAGCAAAACTCATTTGACACCCAATCAGATCCAGGACAAGCATCTGACACAAGTGTATAGAGTACCAGAAGATTACTCATCAGAAGAACAATGTCTGCGCGACCAGGGATTAGAACAGATGGAGATAATAGGTTCGGGTTCTTCTGCAGACGTTTTTAAAATGAAGAACAAAGTGGACAGCAGTCTAATGGCCTGTAAAGTGATGAAGACTGGCGAAGAAGGGCTCGGACATGAAGTCAAATTCGCGGACCTGAAGTCAGAGCTGTTTATTATGATTAGAGCCAAAAGACATGAAAACATCATTCAAGTGATCAGACATTTCATAATTAAGAACAATAGCACCAAAAAAGAGTTTTGCTATATCTGTATGCAATGGGCGAACGGCGGAACCATTGCCGATAAAATGGCCGGATATGGGATCAAAGATGTTCGCACAGGTAATCGTCATAAAGGTTTGACAGAACCGAAGGCAAAAGAATATATGAGACAAATAGCAAATGGATTACAATTTTTGCATTCGAGTGGAATCGCTCACAAAGACCTAAAACTTGAAAATCTATTGATTGTCAGAACTGATGGCAAAGAATGCATAAAAATCACTGACTTTGGTCTGAGTCGTATCGGATATAATGAGAGGACGGGCACTGTTATTAAGGAGAACACAAACGTGGGCACTATTTTCTATATGTCTCCGCAAATACTTAAACTGCACATATACTCCGAGTGCGGATTCAAAGTCGGCAAACTCAAAGTTTACGACCCATTCATAGCCGACTGCTGGGCATTAGGTGTCTGTCTCTATGCTATGGTTTTCGCCAAATTTCCGTTCAGTTACGCCGAACAGACAGACGAAGAAACGTTACGACAAATGTATGAAAGTATGAAACGGAAAGACTTTATAATAACCGATGATTTTAAGGCTAATTACTCCAAAGAGTGCTTGGATTTGATTGAACAGCTATTAGAACCAAATGTCGCCAAAAGACTATCTGTTCGACTGGTTCTGTGCCACAAATGGCTTCTAAATAAATAAATACATTCAATGATTGATTGATTTTTAGAATAAAATGTTCTCTAATTTTAAATTCATTTCAATAAAGAGACTTTGGATTTAATGAATGGATTTTCAGTGAATATAATCTTTTATGTTCTTCATAGAACCTATCAGTCCTTCTCCCCGTCCGTCTGTCTGTGTCCACAATTGTTGTTAAAGTTTAAAAAGTTGAAAATCAAACAAGGGCACCAACGTCATTACCAGGGAGTATACATTAGATCTATTGGTGATAATCTCGACAATATAGCCATTAGAAGATAATTGGTATTCATATCTGTAGTAACACTGCTTTAGCTGTACTAACAATGACAACAATTGTTGAAAAATTTCGAAAAATTGAAAAAACTATTTTAGGGAATGGATGTGCCTTTGGCTTAGAAATGGGACAAATGTCTGCTTAGGGCATAGCCAGGGAGAAGATCAAAATTTAGCTTGAATATGAACTTGTAATTTATGAGTTCAGGCGTAAAGTTTTGAATAAAAGTTGAGAACAAATCACAAAAAACGATATGATTTGTGCATTCATTTGAACCAAACTCTCTATTAGTGAATATTCATTCGTTTGTATAATTTTGTACTATTAGTTCATTCAATAAATCATTATTTTTTTCACCTCTCTCACTGCATTCATCATCATGTTATATTTGTTGAACCCAAAACTTTGCTATATAATAGCTATAGAGGCTATCGTAAATGTTCTCTAAAAATGGCATCCGACGCCAGAGATTCCTAGCTATGGTTAACAGATTAACTTTCAAACGCAGTTCAAATATGACATTTTTGTGTTGGAAAAAGCACTGTTTGAACTTGGAACTTCATCTGAAAGCGCATACTTAAACTGTGTGTGAAAGTTAACCTGCTTATTATTGAGTTGATGTTTTAACTCCCCTTTGTTGGTTAGGATTACACCAGACTCATATGCAGGGCTAGGCTGAACGGTTTTTCAGCCTGACAATAATAACTGATTAATTAAAAATATGGTATATTATTTACCCTGATGCCCAATGAATTATTTGCAAACTAGACAACCCTGTTGATTCAACACTCTTTATTAAAATCTCTGAAGGATAAAAATTAAATAAAATGGTTCTATCTAATATGAAGAATAAGTTTAATTAAGCAATGGAGCTTTATGGTACTAAAAATGTACAAGTTCACAATTGGCACAATTAATATACACAATGGATTAGACTCTGAAAAGGCAAAAATGCAATCCTGTCTCGTCATGTCCTGGCAAAGTCAATTCCTGTCCTGTCCTGGTCTTGGCCTAGAAGGCGAATTAGTCTTCTCGTCCTACCTGTCCCTACCAGGTCCTGCCGGTTCTTGGTTTATCCCTATAAAAACTAAACATTTTTCTTTACTGTCCCGCCCTATTCCTTCTAGAACGGTAATGTCCTTTTCCTGGCCAAGACCAACACCAAGGCAGGAAAAATCAGGACAAAGATGAGCTCTTCAGAGTCTACAATGGATTCTAATTAAAACTCTGGGTTGACTTCGAAACAAAAATCAGTGCCGATATTAGTAGAGTCGAGATCAGGCATATCAGACATAAACTACAATTTTTTAATTTAGAAATTTATTTATTTTTCTTTAATTTGAACTGAATATGGATTTACGGAAAGGGATTTATAAATAATTACAATTTTTGAACACTAATACTAATTATCAGCTTTTCAGCGATTAATTACTAGTAATTAACTAAAATAAGTGTATTTTCAGAATTCAAATTGGATCGGGTTAATTAAAATATCTAATATTTGCTAAATAATCAAACTTTAATTAAGTCAATCGAATGATCACTATTTGGAAATTTGTCAAAAAATTATAAAAATATTAATTAAAACATTTAATAAGTAAGCGATTCTATAATTAGTTTATTACTATTAACTGTTTATGTGTTTAACTGAATCTAATTTTAAATATGAGTTTAATTAGGAATATAACCAAAATTAAGTATAAATACTATGAGAATAATTATGCAAGAATCGTGTCCAGAACATTTGAAAATAAATATCTATTGTGATAATCTCGTAGTTTTGCAAGAGTAAAAATTAGCTCAATTGAGCATGTGCATATTTTATTTTTGTCATAGATTTGATTCAATTAATTGCATTTCATTTTAACCTAAAATTCTTCTGAATTTCCATTAATTTCTACAAATTCTAATCAAAAGTCTGATTCAATTAAATCAAAATTTGAATGAATAACGCGATGTATGAAACCGATGAACACTTTTTAATTTTTATATCATTTTTCTATTTTTAAACAAAATTATTGATAAGAAAACTTTTGAAAAGCAAAAGAAAAAACAGAATACATGTTCTCAAGAAAATGTTTACATTTTATAGAGATTTGATAAAAATATGAATTAAAATATATTTAAACTAAATTATAATTAAATTTTAGAATATTTTCTTTTATATCAGGAATGAAATTATCTGAAATTTATCTGTAATTCAATCAAAAACAACTCCAATTAAGTGATAGCAAAGCATAGATTAATACCGAAAAAAAAGTTTTTTCTTTCCTTTTTGTCGATCTATTTCTTTAGCCATTGAATAGAGCAGTGAAGAGATTGTTTGGGATTTGAAAACTTCGTCTGCTTTTACTCAGAACAGAATTTTCAACTTTCAACTCGACGAACAAGAATTTGGGGAAAATCTTATAATTTTTTTATCTTTACTTTTAATTTATTACTAATTTAGTGAAAACGAAAACTACAAACTATAAGAAGATTTTTTTGCATTAATTCATAGAAATATTTGAGAGAAAAGTCTTATATTTTGATTAATTTAATAGAAATTAAAACGACTCAGACTCTCCTTTTTTTGAAACATGATATTAAAGTTTTGAACCTTTAATTAAGTTTAAAGTTAACTCAATTATTACTAAAATAATTATAAATATCGTGATCTGTATAGCTGTTGGTCAAGAAGTTCTCAAATTCTGATCAGCAATCAGTTGCAGCTTTGGTCCTGAAGTCACTGTTTTTATGAGTCGATCATTAGATCATTAATCGTCGAACCGAACCAATAAGATGTGACAGAATTGCCATCAAATTAACATTTTTGTAATTAGAGTTAACACAATTTGAACGATATTGTGCTGAACATCGGTTCGGATATGAAGTAAATAAATTACTCGAGCATTTGGGCCGTCCGTCCATTCATTCGATAGTGTCTGGGTCTGAGTCGGAATAAGAGGGGAAATCAAACATTCAATCATATTCTCATAACTTATAATTTCGGATAAAACAAAAAAGATTTTTACTCAAAAAACTATATTTTGGAGCTCCAGGGGCTGTGTGTGTGCTCTGCTCTGTTGTGTTGATCATGTTATGTGATATTCTGTAAGTACTATAAGTTCTATAACTATACCACACCTGCATCTGAACCTAAATGAGTGCATAGAGTGTGTGCCAGAAAGCCATAAACGAAACAGAGAGAAGAGTTTTTGTTTAATTATAGGTTTATCTTCTTCTCAGAAATAAACTGTTTATATAAAACTAATTAAAACTCAGTTTCAGTTCGGTCTTACCATTGCATCTGAACTTTTACTATATCTGCCTTTCGTTGCAATTCATCACATTTTTATATTCTCTCTCTTTCTCTATCTATATATATACTAGTATACAGAAAGAGAGAGTATATTGGAGTCGGTATGCAATTAGCTCTCAGATTGTATTCTTTACAATCTTTACAAACAAATCCATTTCAATGAAATGAGTGGACGACGAAAGACTCTATACAGCCATACAATACAGTCAAAACATAGCCGTAATGTAAGACGTTTTATGTAATCATTTACACAATTCAATGATATAAATCTCTTGCTATGAAAACAAACATTTAATTCAAATTCTTTATTATGAATAACATTAAAGAACTATTTTTTACTCAAATCAACATTAATTTGTATGCATTTACAGACAAATTGTTGTTATTATTAAACATTTGTGTAATCACTTCATGCGTTTCTATTGTAATTCACATTATTCTTGAATTCATTTATTTATTTCATATCTAAGAATCAATTCATTCAAATCTTTTATATTCAGTAAATATTCTCTTTATTGTTATGAAAAAAGTTGTATAAGTATTGAACTAAAGCTCATAAAACAAAATAAAATTTAATGCAGACAACAAGAAAAAAACTAAACTGTAGTACTAGTAAACAAATTTGTAAAAGTGTTATCTTTATTAATAACAGAGAATTTTGGGAACAATGATGAGGTGTTTATTGTTTGGCTGTGCTGAGCATCTCGTGGGAGTGAGTTATTGAATGATCCACTTCTTAAACATCGTTCATATTTAACACTAGAGATGAGTTGTTTCGTAACTTTTATATAATATTATGTGATATAACCGGAAGAAAATGGAAAGAATGGAACGACATATAAATTGTGGCCTAATATTGGAGTTTATTATATGAAGTATACTGTACTGTAGTATACAGTAGAGTAGAGTAGAGTATTGTGTGTTCTCTCTATCACTTCTATCTATATATTACTGCTATTATTGGCAAAAGAATTGTTAAATCAACTGAAAATAATAGGAGAATAAAGTGTGATCTGAGAGCTGAGAGCTGAGAGAGCGGCCAATGTTTGGGTGTCATTGGTTTGCGTGACATTAGCTGAGCGGCAAACAACTCAATTGATTTATGTGGTCGACTCACTTGCCTGGATTATTGTCATAACTCGCCAACGTAGTCCGAGTGAGTGTAAGGTTAGCACCAGAAGCCAACCGCACACATATTCGCCTTCAATTGCTTTTTGCTAATGCTTTCTGTTATGTCTGTATTGCAGAGCCGACCGAATGGAAGAGAATTTATTGTAATCTATGAAAACCAATATATTTTGTCTTAAAACAAAATTGATATAAATGACCTGTACTTTGCCTTTCATATACCGTTTGTCTCACTCATAATAGCAGTATCAGTAATACTTGACCCAAGCATACAATGCCATACCATTCATACGGCCATACAGTGAAACGACACCAAACTATGAACTGCAGAGCCGTCACAACCGAAATAAATACGTTGTTCAGAGTGGCCTGGAATCTAATACTTATTTATGGCCTCATTTTGTCATCAATTCTGGTATTTTATTCCGACATTACTCTCTCATTGCCTCTTATTTATGTCTACTTATTATTTTCACAGCTTTGGCGTCATATTCAGGTCTTTACCATTAATTATATGATTTAATTAAGCGATACATTCAATACATTCAATAGTTTGAATCAATTCTAATAACGACTCAAATTATGGTAAAACAAACCAAACTTTGTTACAACGGATCCATTAATAGCATTATGTTATATAACTATTGTTTTCAAACTTTAATGTTATTTAATAAATAAACTAAAATTAAATTAACTTTTTAAGTCCACTTTCTTTAGAAGGGGACTATATAAATTCACCAACCGCCCCCC
>JAQIWA010000096.1:0-53178 GCA_034693305.1 Eueremaeus valkanovi | reverse complement strand
GACTCCTGTCCCCCCATTCGGCCAAAAAAGTCATCGTAAAGGTCTCAATGAAGACAAGCGACACATAAACCATAAGTTTTCGCCTCAACCGAGTGGTCAGTGAGACCGAGGATATGGTTTTGATAACTCCTGTTTCCGGGTCTTCGGCTGTCGTCGATATCATCTGAATATTGGAATCAAACAAATCATTCATAAATTGAACCAATAATTGAATAACTGATGAATCGATGGTAACATACGTTGTACTCGAGGTCTGCGGTCTCTCGTTTGCTCAGCGACTTCTGGACCTCTTCGTACTCTTCCTTTCCCTCATCCGCAGACATCGAATGACCTTTTCGTGAGATTAGTTATAGTAAAACAAAGGATAGGGTTGAGGGCAGGGGTCATACCCTCGTGAAGCATCTTAAGCCCGAAGAGTGCGAACAAAGTGATGGACCCGTAATGGGTTATGAATCGGGGAATGACTGTCGTCGCCATTCCTAACAGAACTGCAATACAATAGCATTAGTTGTGTTCTGAACGAGCAATCAATGACCGGTCGATTGGATTACCGGCCAAAGTGTTCATAACAAAGATGGCAGACATGGCAGCCATGAAGACTGTGCTGCGCGAGTGTCTCATTGCCATTATGGCCGCTATGAAGAAGGTCTTGTCGCCCAACTCAGACACTATGATCACCGAAAGGGAAGCGATGTAGGCGTGAACGAACTTGACCTGACCCAAGCGCGCCCACACGTCCTCTTCCTCTTCAGAGTTCTATACAATATTCAAGACATTAAGCAATGAATCATTTATTTGACCGAAAATACTGATTGTCTGAACGCTTCGACAAAACAGATGTTAAGCCAAACAATAGAAAGCAAACAATGAATGTCCAAAAGATTGAGACAATGAGAGACCGGTCGGTCTGAATGACTCACTTCTTGACTCGACTTGTTGTCCACATAAGGGACCGAATCTTTAGAATCGATAACATTCTTATGGATTGAGTTTTGGCTCGAATTGTGTTCACAATTAATGTAAGGAATGAATGAAAATAAGACTAAAAATACAATAAATAATAAATAACTTTTGGCTAAACTCGTGTCGATTGCACTGAACTTATGGACACAACTCATAGTCTTTTTCTTCAATACACTCTTCTGACTCTTATTGTCATCATTTGAACGCAATTTCAATAAATTATAATTAAAATAATCGATAAAAGTATTTGTGTGTCGGCACTGGTCTGTGTGGCCATTGGGCACCCAATGCGCACAGTTAGCCGACACTGGGAACCACTGCTTCGTCTTGTGTGAAGACATTTGGATCGATAGCTGTTGTAATGAATGATATGTTTTGTTCGACTATTTTATCGTCGATTATGTAAACTATGATTGGATTGGATTCCTATGTGTTGTCAGTGGAGGACAACTCACTCTAAGATGGGTTTCAATTATGAATTGTATAACCAATTCATTCATTCAGTCATTGCTTTCTCTATTGGATTACATAATGCGCTTCAAAGCCTGCAATACTGGAGTCAATCAGTCCTCGACTTCAGTGTCACGTCAAGTGAGGCTTTCAGTGACTTCACGTCTGCTCTGAGTCTGCGCTCAACTTCTCACCAATGCATCCATTTTTCAGCCAATATTTCGCAACTTTTTATCCAATCAGTCATTATTCGCCATCTTTTGCATTCATCTCAAACTAATAGCTCTTAAACAATGAGAAGCCATTCAATGGTTAGTACAGTCACCACATCTGACACTACTATAGAGGCAATGAATGGCATATTTCTACAGTTTATTTGGTTGTCATAGAAACCAAATTAAAGAGTAAGAGCACACATCATTTACACAATACCAAGAAAAGCATAGAAATGTTAGGGGAAGAGGCGTGTCTTCTGATAATGGTATCACTGATACGAATAAATACAAATAATAATGATGAAATAAGTAAACGTTATTGAAATGCTGGTAAGAAAAATTAATAAAACAATGAAAAAATAGAAATTAGAGAGAGAGAGGAGAGAGAGAGAGAGAGAGAGAGAGAGAGAGAGCATAAAAATTAGGCGTTTAATATGAAATGTCTATTACTGCGTATTATAACTGAATACAAATATTTTTTTAAATTGGATTTTAAATCGTGCGAGATTGGAATATTGGAGTACTTAAAATGAATTGAAGTGAATTTTAAAGGTAATTTTTAAATTATATTTGAAATCAAGGTCTAAAATATATTTTAAGTTAACACAAAAATTGTTTCAATAAATATTTTTTAATCCACCCAGCCGTAGCACTATTATGATAGTGATTCATTAATCGGTAAAATTTTTTATAAATACCTACTAATACTAATTTTGAAATTATTTCTTCTGAGATCAGAGTTAATGAAATAATATTACAAACATTTGAACTACGAAAAATCATGTTTTGTCCACAATTGGGAGATGTTTTCTGAAAAGTTTATGTAGTTAAAATACTTATAAATTTATAAAACTTACTATTCAAGAATTGTAAGAAGATCTTGGTGGTGTAATGGTATGAATGGCGGCTGTGAATAGGCTTGGCTTCTATATATGAACTGGGTTTTATTATTTTAGAAACAATTTTATATTCTTTTTTCCATTTTATAAATAAAACTAGACAAATATAAAACCCCAGCCTATTCGGACAAAAGCTGTGTATACATACTATTATATTATCATGCTCAGTTTAAAAATTTTCCTTAAAAAATGAAAATACTTATTGCTTTTGCTATAAATCTTTTTTTGTTAAATATTGGGGCAATGTTGAGCATCGATTTCTAGTTTATGATAAACTTGGTCTCAAGCTTAAAAAGCAATATACATATAAATATGATAGAAAAAAATAAGTTTTTTCAAGAAAGTTGCTTTTTTGAATAATTTTAGTATTTATAATGTTGTTTGTAATTTTCAGAATTAAACTTATAACATAGCCTAAAAATAAAATTAATTTGAGTATTCTGTACCATGTTCCATTTTTTACACTTTTTTAATACTGCTGGGAAAATTCAACAACTTATTTGCTATACGAAGTATCAGTGCAGCGGTATTGTTTAAATAATGTTTGAGTAAGAGTAAAGTGAGTGCAGTAGTCATTGCAATAGTATTACGAATGAAGTGACGAATAATAATAATAATAATAATAATAATATTAATACTTATAATAAATTCAATTCATATTAAATTTAATTATTTTTAATACCATTTTAATTAAGCCGACGATAGACTGAAATCAATTACATTTTTAATCTTTTTGTTTATAGGATTTTAAATAATAGTTTGTTTTCATATCAAATACTCTACTATTTTGTGTACAATACTAGCCATTAATGTCGACTCCAGCGCGAAGACGATTAATGCGTGATTTCAAGAGGTATTTAACCATTTATTTAACCATTTCTTCATTCAATTCATATGATTTGTGTCGACATTCACACCAATTGTTTGTTCATATATTGATTTCATTGATTTTTTGATCCAATATTTTGTTTACGTTTTGCAATCGTTTCAGTTTCAGACCATTTCTTGACATTTAATGTCTATTATTATTACAATATATTTAAATGATTTCCTATTAATTCAGTGAATGTTTTAATATATGTTAAGCGATAATGCATTGTCTGTAAGCGTAAGACTCAATACAATTAAATATATGCAAAATATCCTAATATTTGAACTTAAGTCTGAATCTTATGATCAGAAAAGGATTGAATGGTTTGAAAAATAGTCTATATATTCATGCGTTGACTCATTCATCGACAGCTCATTCAAAGAATATTCTATTCATTTATTTATTTATTTTAATGATTAAAATAAACAATATTTTCGTAATTAAAGCAAATTATTTCGATATTCATATGTTTGAGTCAAATATGTGTTTCAAATGTATTAATGTTATGAATACTGTTCGGTCAATAGACTACAAGAGGACCCGCCGGCCGGAGTGAGCGGTGCGCCCACTGATAATAACATAATGATCTGGAATGCAGTCATCTTCGGGTCAGTTATGCTTTGATTAACATTTTTAATACAAATATTAGTTTTTGACATTCAATGACTGGATTTTAAATATGTTCTTCCCTGCTATGTGTGGTGTGCATACAGGCCCCGGGACACGCCGTTCGAAGACGGCACCTTCAAGTTGACCCTGGAGTTCACGGAAGAATACCCTAATAAGCCGCCGACCGTACGGTTTGTGTCCAAAATGTTTCATCCGAACGGTACGAATGATTGTTTCCAATACTATAATTGTGTACTAATAATGGCTGTAATTGTGTCCAATGGTCTGGTAGTCTACGCGGACGGAAGTATTTGTTTAGATATCCTTCAGAACCGCTGGAGTCCTACTTATGACGTGTCGGCGATTCTGACGTCAATCCAATCACTTCTGGACGAACCGAATCCGAACAGTCCGGCCAACAGTCTGGCGGCGCAGTTGTATCAGGAGAACAGGCGTGAGTACGAGAAGCGGGTGGCGGCCATAGTGGAGCAGAGTTGGCTCAACTTTAGCGAAGACGAGGAAAAGGAGGTGAAAAAGGATTCCTAATGTTTGGTTTCATCCCATTATTACTATTCAATCTATAATTCCTTTCTCTCTGTTCTCTCAATCCCTGACTCTCTGTATAAATGATTTTAATTATGTTTTTCTCTAATAATTAAATCTAAATATTCTCCGAATTTAGTTAATTTAAAGCATTTTATGTATTGTTTATTGAATATAATTTCTGTACTTATTTGGATAAAACACAACAAAAGACATGTAATTAGAAATCAAAGACTTTATTCAAATCTATCAAATAATTTGTTTTTGTTTTCTTCGAAAATTATTCACATTTTTGGCCTAATTTTCAAATTTGAATATTTGTGCACAACTTATACGATATAATACATTATGAATATTATTATACATATATTTATAAATATTAATATACAGTATATATAATATATATATAAATATAAATAATCGTTAGTTTTACTGAAATTTATTTTAATTCTTATACTATAATAGTTAGACAAACAAACAAATTGATAGTGAATGCGATTGACGGCCACTGCTATTATAGGACCTCTAAGTCGACGTGTCTGACCTGAGGGTGTCTTTTCTGTATTATAACAAATCGATTATTAATTTAAAAGCAATTAAAATACAATTCAATTCATTCTGTAATTAAGAGCACAAATACTGTAGTCATTGATCCGAACAAACCTTTAATTCCTTTTCAATTCTGTCCACTTCTGCGCCCAATAAGTCGACAATGTTCTCCCCGTGCTTAAGCATAAAGGCCTCGACCTCTTCCATCTCTTTGAAACTTTGCATTTCCTGTGTTTGCATTCAAATGTGTTTTACTCTAGAATTCAATTCAATGTCTATTTGTCTCACTTTCAACAACACTTCCAAATCTGTGGAATCCAAGTAACGTCTGGTTAGTGTTCGTCCGTCAAAGTCGACTTCAGCTATAGATTCAAACAAATCGTATTCACATATAAATCACTAAATCTTTTAAATAGTGATCATTCAAGCGAACAATGGTTTAAATGCGTGCAAACCTTTGTAGCGCACGACCTCATTGCCCATATCAGTGGCCTTGACGTCATGTATAGCTCTGACCATTTCATCCGATTCTAACTGTTTATTGATTTCCTGAAGTCTGTTCGTAGCTATGGATCGGCCGACGAGAGCACCGCTATTGGTGTAGATTATGAAAGAGGCGACCACTCCTAACAGGCCTCCAATGGCCAGAGAGCCAATCGAATCGTAAAATGGTGTATTCAGGTAAGTGGTCAGTCCCATACAAGTGCCGGCTATGACGACCCCTATAACAGCTGCCATGTCTTCCAAGAGGACAACATTAAGACTCGGATCCGTTCCGCGCAATACTTGAATAGAAATCATAAAACGATTAGACTTTTGAACGAATGCAACAAAAGTTTGCATTCAATACCATATTCTTTGACAGACACTCCGGCCCTTACGGCCCCCTTTCGGGCAGCGTTTAAGGCGATCAATAGGGTTCCGCCCTCTGAGATGAGCGAACCGCCCAGTATGAAGAAGGCCCAGTAGAGTGACTCGATGTGCTCCGGGTGCAGAAGACCGTCGATTCCGTTATAGAATGAAAGACCAGTTCCGGCACAGAATATGCCGACGCCTGATATGAGTGACGCGATGTAACGCATCTGATGGTAGCCGTACGGGTGATCTTCGTTCGGCCTCTGAAGGGATTTTCGTATTCCGAACGCAAGTATCAGTTGATTGCAAGTGTCGGCCAATGAATGGATGGCTTCGGCGAACAGACTGTGCGAACCCGTGTAGAGCCAGGCCAGGGCTTTGAACAGGAAATTGGCCGCATTTCTGGGTTGTATTGGATTTGTATAAAAGAGTGATTATATAAGAGATGAGTAATAATCAAAATATTTGAATAATTTAAAGCCATTTCTTATGAAACCAAATATTTTGTATCAAAACACAAAACATATAAACATTTGTTTTAATCATAAATTGGTTTTAAACGCAAACAATATTTGCAATCATTTTATTAAAATACGTGGACTCACATACAAACCGCGGTCATAACCACTCGACCCGAACCTTTCAATATCTCTTCTCTCAGCTGTGATCGATATAAACAAATGACAATTGAGTTCATAGACAGCAAACATCAATATAAGTGGCCATACCTTAGCCTCGGGATCGTGTAAGCGCTTATAGTTTTTCAGTAACTTTTTTACGTGGAATACACCTGAAGTCAAACAATTATATCAATTAATTCTATATTTTAATCAATTCTGATTCGGAACTGACTGTCGCTATACTTCTGTTCCTCTTCCCTGCGCTTCAGAAGAGCCTTATGTAAGGCATCGAAAGTCCCCCAAATCTGAAGGGCTCTGACAACAGATAAAAGGCTTTTATTTGATTTGAAACAAATGTCTGAATCGGATGTAATACTTGGTTTCGATGTCTTTCCTGAGGTAGACAGTAATGGGCGGTTCGTTAGCGTAAGGACTCCTTCTCTGGAATTTCCGCAAATCATTCAAATCATTCGGTTTAAGCAAATACTCATTCATTGCACGAATAGGAGTAATAAAGTTGCGACCAGTGGTCGAATTGCTCTCTGATTTCGGCCGATCTTTACTCAACTTCGGAATGACTTCGAGAGTCAATTCATAGGTTAGACATCAGATTAATCATCGGATCAGTTAATCAATCAATTGGTGTCTTCCATACCTTTGATGTCCTCTTGAACGGAGACCTTCTTAAAGGTCTTCTCTTTGTCACCACTTTTACCATCACTTGTCTCAGTCTTATTTGCCTCCAATTTCTGGTCATTTTTGCTGTCATTATCCGAAGAATATTGTGCTTTAGTTTGAGTCCAAACTAATTGTAACTTCAGATTCGGATGAGTTGTCAATAGAGAAGAACTTTTAGACAATTGAGTGAAATGTCGTTTATAGACAAATAATTGATTGCATTTCGAGACTAAACTCTTGTTATAGTAAACTGAATACAAGACTATATTCTTCAGCGATCGACCACTTAATGACATTTTGGCAAAAATCAAATAAAAAGAAAAATCAAAGAATAGAGAGATATATAAACAAACGCTATATTGTTGTCAACCGTCAGCTGATTATTGCAAACATTTCACTTCAATAGCTCTACAAATGCTTACAATTCTATTCAAACGATTCTTATATTCCAAACAAGACTACAATATATAGCCTACAAATTGATAGCTCCTCTCTCTCCCTATTACAGTAGACACTATAGTAGTGCCGTAGATCTTACCTTGATTATTTATAGATTTGCATTCAATCACGAACCACTGAATCAAAAATAACTTATATTTCAACTAGATGATCTGTATATTCTTTATTTCATGATTTCTTGGTCAGAATTTCTATTAAAATTGATTACCAACTATCAAAATGACCCAGTCACTATCCGAGTCCGATACTCATATAGCAGGGTCTGGCGCTGGTATACGGCTGTTAGAAGACATGAAGAATGTCTTAAAGAATCCAAAGTTCATATACTGTGGAGTACTTTCTGAACTCAATATACGGCCAATACTTGTCGCACATTCTGTCACTTAAATGTCTACCGATATTCCTGTCATTCATCTGAATATAATCTGAAAACTTCACAAACTATGGAAAGACTCGATTCGTGTGAAGAGAGACATATTCACAAAGTGTATCAAAACTTTTAGTCGATATTGAAATACTGATTGACAACATTTGCCTATATTTGTCAAATTCGCACTTTATTTCACATTTTACTCGTTATATAAAACTAAACTCTTTTCTAAATATCAGAATATATTTTGCATTCAAATCAATTATTCTTAACACTAGTAATGAATAATTTCTAATATTAATCGTTAATCTTTAGAATCGTAACTCATTTATTGGGCCCAATACTGAACTTCAGGTTAAATTATACGAAGCAAATGATTCAGTGATTAAATGGAAAGAAAAGTAAAACTAATAATTAAAATACTTTATTGATTCTGACGTATAATTAGTAAAACATTACAAAAGGAATATTTTTGCGGAATTTCATGTATTTATATATACTGTATATTTAAGCTCAAGAATTCGCAAAGAATTCACACATACTTTGTTAGAGTATTAAATCAAATATAAATAATCAAATAAATCGTTAAATCCATAAAATTTAACGCAAATTCTTAGAATATTTCGGTCAAAAAACAGTTCAAATGAGCCGACAGAAGCAATCGACTCGAAAGCCAACACATTCTGCAATAATTTATTTAAAACATATTTATATTATTTTTCTTATTCTTTAAACAAAACTAAATTTAGAGCAAAATTAATATCGCGTTAAATATCTTGAATTATGAACTTTTGAGAGATATCCGGATCGTTTGGCTTCCTTTCGCGTATCAATAAAATAGACGATTGAAGTGATTAAGAGTAGCAGAGCTGCGCTCGCATCCAATCCAATCACTGCAATCATTTGGCTATCTTTCTGACTGACAGCCGAAACAACCGGCCGATCGCTGTTCGAGAATATCTGTGGAGCGGGTATTACCGAACAGCAGGTGCTGTTTGTGGTTGAGGTACAGGGCTTTTCATAAGCAATATACGAACCGTAAAGAGTGACGAAACCAATGATTATAATCACGAATACTGACTGTTAAACAAATTATTTAAAAACTAATTTAGTTTTCAGTTTAAAATACTTGCAATGAAATGAAAGGCAAATTTCATGTCTTCGTCATTGTGTGGAACTAAGTCTATAAAACCAAACGCTATTATAACAGATCCGCAAATCAATGCAATTGAATGCAAAACATGAAGTTTTATATAATATTTGGATATGTATTCAGCGATATCTCTATCAGTTTTGAGATCTTTGTATTGATGTTCGGGAACGGCCGCCAAATGACATCTCTTCGACGCTATTATCGCAAGAGATGACAGAATTGTGATCTAATCGATGCAAACAAAGCAAATCTGAATTATAATTAGCTCTTCTTATTAATCCATCACATATTTCGAAACATAAGTAATTGAATTTTGGATAACTTATAAATATTTTGCGTATCGATTGCTTACGACTATAAGAGTGCCAATTAGTTTGTAAAAACACGAATGTCTCGGAAAACTTGTCATTATATTGAGTTTGACTCAAACACTAACGAGTTATCAAAGATTTCGCATATCTTGTCACACATTCACTCAGATATTACTTGAAATTCAACTGAAAATTAGATGAGTTTAGTGACAGAACAGATGAGAAAGTATTACAAAAGATATTTCAAACGCACAGTTGTGTTGCACAGAGTTTCACAATTTTCTATCTAAAGAATCGTTTGGAGGCAGAGCTGAGACACAGAATCAGAGAGTGAGAGAATCGCTGAAGTTTTGTCATATAATTAGTTTGAGTGCTAACTCATAAGAGGAACCAATTGCTCACTCAATGGCGCATCTCTTCCTTTTTTGGGACAGACTATAAAAATTATCAATTCTTGTCTTCTTTTTAGTGAATACTTGAATATTTGGCTCAATATCAACACTAATCGATAACTTCTTTCTTATATTGTTTAGAATTTTTGTTTCAGTTTTAACATTGAATCCAAAGCATAACAAAAATAAACTCTTGATCTAAAAGTCTGATTCACTGGTTATGTAGAACAGAGACGAATATCGCATTCATTTCACAATTTTATTCTTCTCTTCATTTTCTCAGCGTTTGTTTGTCTAAGAATTTGTTGCATTCCTTGCTTTTCTTGCTTTTTTGTCTGCACTCACAACAAGTGCATTGAAGACAAAACCACTTCAATAATGAATTCGTTTTCATTTCAATTCTTATATAAAATATTAATATAGAAAAGATTTGAATCTCAATGTAGTCAAAGAAAATGATTATATGTTTAAATAAGTGACTAAAACGACATCATGTTTGGCGACACAATTAAGTTTTGAATTTATCAATCATTTTAAATAAGTTATTAATTATTTTCTTAATAATATGATTATAACGTCTATTATAAGGAAGGGTTTAATGAAGTTATTTTGCAAATCAATTAATACTAACAGGTGAGGGGCTATGATGTGTGTCCTCGAGTTTGCTGATTTTCTCGGTGTCAATTTAACACTTTGGGTTTATGTCACATGTATATAAAATAGCGGCGAATGACCACTCTAAGGGGAAGTTCCTGGAATTCCAGCTTATTCTATGGGAAAATTAAATTGAATTTTGCAGATCTATTAGACATACACAAACAAATTATATATCATTTGCATCATCTAATCAAGCGGAATAAAATTATTATTAAGAAGTTTGAATTTTCTCCAAAAAAAAAGTTATTTTGGTGAAAAAATATAATTTGATAAAATCAAACATACTATAAAACCCCACGTCTTTTGATCATTCAAAAAACATATTACACAATGTCAGGGGTTTTTAAATCGTAAGCTCAAAATACGAATAATCTAAAATCGCAATTTGGACCATGTGCCATTTCTACCCGTTACAGTGACCATTCGCCGGTTTAAATTTATATACATAATAAGCTAACCTTAGGCGTTAAATTGACACCGAGAAAATCGGCAAACTCGAGGACACAGATCATAACCCCTCCCCTGTAAAATAATTTTCATAAAGCCTTGTATTCGTAGGGAATATAAGAAATTTTATGATTTTTGAAATTTTCAACTCCGCTGATAAAAAAGAGAACTACAGTACTGTATAGTTTCTTCGCCCATCTCCTCCTCCCATAGGATGAGTGGCCGCCAATCAGATCACAGCCGAAGACATCTATTTCGCCGAAAGTAAGACTCAGTTCTGATTCGGATCTTATTGACAGCAGATCTTCAAAGTCTGGAACTACAGTGTGGAAGAAAAGTCAACATAAGTTCATCATAATGTAGAACTTATGCTGACTTTTGTTCCACACTGTATATCTCTAATCACAACATCAGTATTCCCCTAATAGTACTCACAAGTCAGAAGTCACAAGTCACTTGTCAGAAGTGCCTCAAAATTTGTTTTTTTATCGTTTTATTCATTAATCCAATAAAACAATTCATATATTATTTCAATCTTTGTTTCTATTCATTCCTTACTAAACATTTGGATAATAGTTATGAACTTTATTGCCAACGAATTCATTGATTCTTTACTACTGATGATGTGGTCCAAGAGGTGAGTCATTGCTTCCATACATCGATTCTAATGACACAAACCCTAATTCGCGGATAAATTACTGAAAACACTAATCATTTGATTAAAAATTTGATTTTATTTTTACTTTTGATAAACATTTTTGAAATGCTATACAAATTATAATACAATTCATTCATATCTGAAAATATGGCAAATATAGTAAAAAAGTTATTTTCATTTGTTTTCATCTCTTATTAAATATCTTTACAAATAATTAACACTTTTTTGAAATAAAGAGAGAAATCATTAAATTCTTAAGAATTCTAAAGTAAAACAAAAACACATTTTATTCACTAATAAAATAAATACTGAAAATTGCAATAAATTATATTAATATTAATTATAATTAATTTAATATCTATTATAAAAGAGTTTTTCTATAAAAAAAAGAGACTATTTTTGTGTAAAATTTGTAAAACTTTCCAATTGTTCTCACTTTGTGTGCGAATCAAACGAAAGACTAATAAGAAATATATTTAAGAAATCATTTACAAAATGAATGAATGATAAGAATAGAGAAGAAATTGATTTTTAAAATCATTAAAACTAATGATTGTTTTGATTTGAATTCAGTTTTGAAAACAATATTTAAAAACAAAAACTTATATCAAATAAAGATTTTTAATACTATTTAACTAAACATAAGTCGATTGTTGACTGTTTTCGTCGAAGTCTTCTTCACATTCACTGTCCTCTAAATCGCAGACATTATTGCAGTCAGTCTTAAGTTTGGAAGTTTCGGAACAATCGATGTTATCATTGATTGGATCCGTATTTGAAGTATAGGTCAAAATATTTTTTCTCTTATTGTTATTCCATTCGTTGTCCGAGAGTTTGGGTAAATATAAGTCCAAATACTTTTGCGGAGACGACGGCTCACTATTGTCTGCGAACGGAATCTCTTCGTTCACGTCGTCGTTGTGCGGAAGAAGAGGCGAATTCTCGTGACTGACCGCCCGCTCTGTGAATGCCTTCTCTTGAGAATCATTGCATGAAAGCTCAATTTGACTGTTGTCTGAATTGGACGCCGAGTCGTGAATCTCATTGACTGATACCTCAAACAAATTCGAAGAAATCTGTTTATTAGTGTCTGTTTGGGCCAAATCGAAACAATCCCAGTGATAACCTGGTTGGGGGAAAGGGATCACAACAAGCGAACGGTTAGATTGGATAGGAATTGAGTTATAATCGATTTGATTCATGCATTCAATTAACAATCAATTGGTTAATACCGTCGGTGTTCTGAGAGTTAGTTAAGGAGTTTGACTGCTCTTCAATGAAGACTGAAATTCAGACAAATATTAGAAATGTTTTAGTTTTCAATCGTTATTACAGTAGTATTGAAAGTGAAGACCAAATCACCAGAATTTGAACCCAAATGTAATGAATAATAAGAAAATGACTGACCGTTTGAATCCGAATCACAGAATGAGGCTCTCGTCTGAACAGCCGATGCTTTACAAGTGGAGGGTTTGGCGTCTGTTTCGTGAATAGGGTTTGAAATTAGATATTTGTCAGAAATTCAGTGAAAATCCAATATTTATAATACCGTTAAGTATTTTGATTTGCTTTTTAGAATCGGGTTTGGGATTAGACCTATTGGTTTGTTCGATCATTTGGGGGCTGACACTGGCTATGGCCTTAACTATGGGTGCATTCTTCTTGAAGTTCTGTATGAACTCATTGGTGCACTGATTGGACTCCATTTCGTCGCCAACACTGGCATACGTGCGGTCAAAGTTGTTGAGTGTCTGAACCGGGTCTGCACAGGAAGTGGGTCTTTGAGGTAGAAGGTGTTGACCCGTATTAGTCATCTCAAAGTTACTCATTTTTGAATATCTCTTGAGATTAACGTTTATGTCATTATTGGGTGCTTTAAGTAACTGTTCTCTCGTGTGATCCATATTATTGATGGTTCTGTGACTCCGGGAGGACTTGTTCTTACACTTCCAACAGATCGCTAATAGAAAGCCACTGAAAGCCAGAACTGACAGCGCTATCAGAATACCGATAATCTCATCGAAGGTAATGTGCAATTGAGAGGATATAATGTTTGTGGTGTAGAGTCCGTCGCCGCTGCACGAGATGCCGGTGGCGTTGATCGGACAGATGCACCGGAAGGTGCCGGGAAGGTTTATGCAGGTGGCCGGCGGCAGACACACGGGGGTCGATAGTTGGCACTCGTCGATGTCGTACTGGCAGTAGAGGCCGTGGTATCCGGAATGACAGTGACATTTGGGCCCTAAACTCGTTTCCTCACAAACGCCTCCGTTTTGGCAGAGATTGGATGAGCAGAATCGGGGCGCCTGACAGTGCACTCCTGTGAAGCTCTGCCCGCACTCACACTTGTAGCAGTTGGCCACTCCTGTCTTGCACAGGGCTTCGTCCTGACGACAGAGGCCGCCGTTCAGACAGGGAAGTGTATCGCACGGACTCATATCGATCTCACAGTTGACTCCTCTATACTTAGGGCCAACACATACGCACTGATACGAGCCGTTAATCAGGTTATGACAAGTGCCGCCATTCAGACAGGGCTGAGCCTTACAGACCCCTATATCTGGTTTGAAATTACAGCTGAACTCAACGTTCGCTAAAGTCTTCAAAACGACTGTCGAAGAGATCGACGCCATATGTAAAGGGATTTGATGTCCATTAATGAGGATATTGTCCAGACATCCGATGAATCCCAGAGTTATCTCTTCGCCACCGATAGAGTTCGAGCGCGGTTTGACTGAACCCCCGAAGAATAGGTCGGCGTTCAGGTCGAGACAACCGACAACTCCGGGTGCAAAGCCTCCGCCCCTGTATTTTCTGTCGAGTGTGAGCGAAGCGGTGTTACTCTTGCGCTCAACCAGTATTTCATGCCATTTGGCGTCACTGATGAGTAAGTTCTCGATTCGGATCAGAGCCTCGCCGTTCCCACAATCGAATCGGTACTGAATATATCCGCCGGCGATCTCAAGAATATTATAGGATTTGTCGCCCATTTGTGTGAATATATTTGCTCTCAATTGCTGTGATTTGAAACGAATCGATATTTTCTCGACTTTCTTATGGAAGGCATATCTGGCGTAAGAATTGCCGTTAAATGAGATCGGATTCAGCTCTTCGTAACAGAAGCTGACGTCTCGGTCACTGCTATGACACGTCTCTGCGTTCTGGTTACAGACGGGACCCGATTTGCCGAACGGGCACTGACACAGGTAGCCCAACGGAGACGACACCGGAAGACACTCTTTGAAGGACGGACAGGGGTTTCGGGCGCACTCGTTGACTATCACTTCGCATAGCTTTCCACCGAATCCCGGATGACAGGCACAGCCATACCTGTGCTCATGGAATGGAGAGACGAAACTGAGCTTTGGCCCAATTATAGAGATGACGTCGTTCTCGCTCAGGAAGATCTCGTCGCGACACTCGCCGTGTTTGCAGTGGATGTGCTGGCACTCGGATCCAGTGATGAAGTCCTCTATAAGTATTCCCAATTGCTTTTCGATTCCGGCCTTACTTTCCGAGACCTTAGCTCTGATCCATTGTCTGGAGTAATACCCGCCGCGCGATCGCATGACAGCGAACAGAACACTAATGTCTCCCAGATTTTCATGACTTCTTCGAAGTCTATTCATTGGGTTCTTGTGTTCCGTCGGCTGAATACTCAATACTATTATGTCTTTCATTCTAACATTCAATACGTTTTTCATGACTCGAATGAATATTTTCTTATAATTAGTTATGAATTCCTTCACAGATATGGATCGGAGTTCGACGACAACACTGTTCTCCACCATATCGTCTGTAATGAGCGTCACTTCCAGTTCGACCGAACCATAGGTTATGTACTTTCCGTCCGAAACACTAACATTTATTTTATACTTTCCGGCGTCGAGTCCGGGAAAGGCGACTAAAGTGCCATCAGTTGCGTCGATCGAAAACAGATGTTTGTCCTCTTCGTTAGTTATGGCAAAACTCAGTCTATCGAACGGGTCGTCATCTGTGGCCGTCACCTGACCTACGATTCCGCCGGGAAATTGTTCTAATGAAGTGACGCCTATAGACAAGTGAGTCATTTGGGGCGCAATTCTCGACTCTTGTGTAACCAATACGTGCACTGATGTGGTCGACCGTAAGGGAGGAGTTCCTGAATCCGTCACTTCGATTGTCAGCGAATAGTTTGTCTGAACTGAATGGTTGAACACATTGTTAGTCCTCAGAGACGTGTCTTCATTGACCAAAACAAAGCTATTGTTCGAGTCGTCCGATAATATCCTCAGAGAAAACGGACCCGAATTGAAGGCACTGTCCGCGTCCTCAATGATGAAATTGAGCAGTGAATAGCCGACGGGTCGGCCCTCTTGTATGTGAACCGTGTAATTGGTTTTGTCAAAAATCGGCGGATTGTCGTTGGCGTCAGATATTTCAATGTTAACGAAGACCGAACTCGAGAGCGCTTTTGGAATTCCGTTATCACAACAGACGGCCTCAAGAATATAGGACGAGACCGACTCCCGGTCCAGATTCTTGGCCACAGTTATGATACCAGAGATGGCATCGATTTGGAACTCCTTGTATGTCATCGACCCTCCAGTGAACGAATAGCTTATGTTTGCGTTAGAGTCGGAGTCGGAGTCAATGCAAACCAATTGTATGATTCGATCGCCAATTATTGAGTTCTCGCGAATCACGATATCATACGAGCGCTGAATGAATTGCGGGGTATTGTCGTTGGAGTCCACTATTTTGATCGTAATGTGAGCGTCCGTCGAAAGAGATGGCATTCCTCCGTCTTCTGCTCGCACTGTCATTATGTACTCCTTAACTGTTTCGTAGTCCAGAGGTTTGGCCACCGAAACAATGCCCGACTTGTGGTGTATAGAAAAGCTTCCGTTTTCGTTGCCGTTCAGTATTTGGTATTTGATCTCTGCGTTGATCCCGGAGTCGATCGAAAACGCATAAACTTTTAGCACTTCTTCGCCAATCATTGCGTTTTCAGAAACGTTAGCGAAATAGGAGTTGTGCTCGAATTCGGGCGCATTATCGTTGACATCATTGACCCGAACCTGAAGAGTAGTCAACAAAGCATTTATATTCTGGTAATTGTCCACAAATTTCACTTTTACTCACAGAAAAGTACGTCTGACTGAAGAGCTGAGCGGCGCCGGAGTCGTAAGCAGTGATTGTCAGGTTATAAAAAGGCTCTTTCTCTCTGTCCAAGGCCTTAGACAAACGAATTATTCCATTCCTTTCGTCGATTTCGAACTCTTCTGATTTGGTCTGAAGTGCGTAACGAACTCTTCGATTGAGTCCGAGGTCTGCATCAGTTGCGGTCACTTTCCCTATGATTATACCGACCGTCGAGTCTTCGGGAACGTTAACCGTATAGAAAGTGCTGTCGAAAACAGGCGGCGAATCGTTGACATCACTGAGCAGTATCTCGACCTCACTCTTACAGGTCCAGTCCCTCCTCTTGTCATCACTGACGTGCACTTCGAACTGATAAGAGGCCCGACTCTCCCGATCCAACAGACTCTTAGTCTTCAAATGTCCAGTTTGTGCGTCAATTGTGAAGTGATTGTCGACATCTCCCGAAATAAAGTAATAGAGTTTGGCGTTCAGGCCCTCATCCATGTCCGAGGCCTCCACCGTCAGAATGTATGTGCCCGGACTCACGGCCTCACTGACCAGTTCTACATATTTGGACTTCTGACAGACCGGCCCGTTATCATTGAAATCTATGCAATGAATGCAATGATATTATTATAGAAATCGTATCAAAACTAGTAATAATCAAAGTCTTACCCAATATGTCAATGACAACCATTGTTTTGGTGGCAAACCTGCCGTCACTGACAATAATCTCCAACTTATACGAATCGATAGTCTCTCTGTCGAGTGCTTTATTCACATATATCTCTCCGTTCTGTCCGATTTCGAACTGATTGAACGGATCGCCACTCAGTATATAATAACTCAGTTCTGAGTTCTGATCCATATCTATGGCATCTATTGATACGATTATAGTACCGGACGGACTGTTCTCATAGATAGAAACGGTAAAAGTTGGCGACACTATTGGTTTGTTGTCATTCACATCCCAGACCTGTTCAAAGTTAATGTGCTGTCAGACAAATGCTTGAAGAAATGAATGGATTGTATGATTACCTCAATGTTCAGAGCAGTTGAGTTATAATGGGTTCCATCGGTTACTCCGACCGTCAGATTATGTGTGGCAGCCGTTACGCGATTCAAGTGTCTGCTGAGTGTAAGCCAACCCGTGTTCTCATCAATACTCAACATCTGATTATCGTTTTTCTCTAAACTATATTTGAGTGCATTATTGGCCACATCTATGTCCGCATCGATTGCATGCACTTTCATAATGGATGACCCGATCTCTTGGTCTTCAGCGATGACCACATTATAGGACGAAGAGTCGAAGTAAGGAACGCAGTCGTTGTCATCCATGACATTGACCACAATATTGAGATAACTGACGACAAAAGTTATTTTGTCTTTGATTTCAATCACCAGAAAGTGTTTGGTTTTCATCTCTCTGTCCAACTGTTCGTTCAAATGGATTCTTCCGGATCTGTCGATTCGAAACTTAGTGGCGTCGGCCTTATCGCCGAAGCCGACGATCGCCAGTTCCACTTCTCTGAAGCCGTCCAAATTCACGTTCGCTATAACTGTTCCGCGTTTTGTGTTTTCCTCAACGAATATCTCGTAAACAGAAGTCTGACGTTTGACGTAAGGACAGCGCCCAGTGATCTGAATGCTCACCGGCACCACATTCTCCAGTGTTTTCGCACTCTTAGCACTGTTTCCATCGCTAGCTTTGATGAAGAATTGTATGATATCTCCGACATTAGAGCTCAGGTTCTTTCTGGTGTAGACGTGACCCGAATCAGGAGTTATGCCAAACATTTCCAGAATATAACCGGTCGGACGACTCGTGTTCTGCGACTCATATATCGAATACCGAATGACATTATTTTCTGAATAGTCGTCGTCATCGATGGCCAGGACTGGTAGTACAGTAGCACCGATGGGAATGTTAGCACAAATGACAGCTTTATATTCGCGATCGACTATAAAACGGGGGGAATTGTCGTTCTCGTCAGTGATGGCCACTCGAAGATTGGATATTCCAATACGTCTGCCGCCATCCTGTGCCGACACAGTCAGCCAAAACAGTCGGTGCCCGCGCTCTCTATCCAGCTCTGAGCGAAGGGTAATATTGCCTGAATTGGGATCAATACTGAAATATCGTTTTGCGTTATCATTAATGATCTGATAACTGATTTGTCCGTAAATTCCTTCGTCTCTATCGGTTGCGGTCAGGACTGCGACTGATGTGTCAATGGGTGTCAACTCATTTATGGCCACATTATTAAAAACACGATTGAATTTCGGCGAATAATTATTGGCCGGATTGACAGTAATTGTGAGCCCAGTTGTGGTCGAGAAGACTCCGTCAGTGACTGAAATGTTCAAATCGTAGCTTCGGTTCAGTTTTCGTGTCTTTCTTGCGCTCAGATTCCAAACAGTGACGACACCCGTCGTCTCATTCATCGCAAACCATAGGTTTTCGTTACCCGAAAGGATCTGATACTTGAGTTTGTTTATATCACTCGAGTCGGGGTCTATGGCCTGTATCCGAGTGACAAACTCTCCCTTTTCTATGTTCTCATCGATGGTCGCCGTAAACGAAGGACTTTTAAAAACAGGTTTATTGTCGTTGACGTCCAGGACTTGGATCCAAACATGTGCTGTCGATGTGAGCACCGGTGAGCCATAGTCTGACGCCATTACAGTCAAGTGATGCATACGCTCTGACTCGTGGTCTAGAGATGTCTTCAGATAAATGTTTCCGTCGTCGGGCGAGACATAAAAGTTCTGGTTTTGGGTTTTGTTGCCTAATATCTGGTACTGGAGTTTGCCGTTCAGACCAATGTCCGTATCGGTGGCCGTGATCTTCACTACTTTGGCACCGATGGGTGTGGACTCCGATATTGAAACATTATATGCGGGCACAGAAAAAATAGGACTGTGGTCATTGGCGTCCAGGACTGGAGGGACAGGCATTGAGGGTTAGTGTTTGAGTTAAGAATCTACTGATACTACAGTATTATAGTAACAGTACGTATGAAAGCTATCAGTGCTTTATAGCCGGTATAATACCTGTTACAACGAGAGGAACAGTAGAGCTGAGTCCAGTGACTGAATCAGTGGCCGCAATGATTAGGTTGTAGTGACTGACTGACTCGCGATCGAGTCTTTCGATTATCGAAACCATACCTATAATAATGTAATTAAACTTTACTTAAAAAGTCAAACAAAAAAATTACAAATAAATGAAAATCTAATTCACAGTCAATATTGGATTAAAGGCGTAAGCGATTCAAGCAATACATACATTGAGTGTTAAGTTTAAAATATATAAAAACAAATAATCTCTTAATTCAACACAAAATGACAAAAACTGCGAACAAATAAGACAAGCAATTGATTAAAAGCGGAGAACTGTATACTATAGGCGCTAATACTCACATAAACCACTACTAATCGCCGGATCTTTCAATTCAAAAAACAATTCAATTTTTGGAAAACGAATAATATATTTGAAACGAATGAATGAATGAGTCAATGAATAAGTGAACAAAACCACCAAAAGATTTAAGAATATATAGAAAATGAAACAAAAATCGAAAGTTAAGGAAAAATATATAAATTATATGAGATTTGTATATTAATTACAGAGTTCTATATAATTAACAAAATCTATGTTTTAATGCAAATATTTTCGATTCAATCGATAATAATATTCATAACAAAACAAAATATATTTCATTAAAAGAACTTTCAGTAAAACTGACCCGAATTGAAATCAAGCGAAAACTCTTCGTTATCATTGCCCGAAACGATACTATATATCAATTGTCTTCCGTGAGGGCTCTCGGCGTTGATTGTAAGGAAAGGCACTAAAGATGGATGACTTTCGATCACATTTACTGAATAATACTGTTTGTCGAATAAAGGCATTCCTCCCGAAACCATTTTGATTGTGACGTTGGCCCGGGATTCCAGTGCTGTTGAGCCTATGTGTCAATCAGTGGTTGAAGATTCGATTAGTCATTCAATTCACGTAATCATTAAAACCAATACTCAATTACCCGAATCTTTTGCTGAAATGACTAAATTATAATTAAGCGGATCGTTGGCCGCATTGGCCGACCGGCCCATTGAGATGTGTCCGCTGTCGGCATTGATAGCAAACAATTTGTTTTTGTCGCCACTTATTATAGAATAGGTAACCATTCCGTTGTAGCCGACGTCCAGATCTATGGCTTGCACTTTACCGATCTGAGTGCCCGCCTGGAAGTCATTGCCGAACACGAAATAATAGGGCAGACCCACAAACAACGGCTTATTGTCGTTCATGTCGTCCACATTGATCTCAACCAATGCGTGAGCGACTCGAGTCTTGACAAACACTGAACGAACTTCGATAATGAGTTCGAATCTGAAGACAATTATAGGACACAACTATAGGACCGAAACAAAGGCTAAAATGTTCTCTAAAATCAATAAATACCTGGAATTCTCTTCCCTATCAATAGGTATACCGCGGGATAGAATAGCACCGGAGGTTCTGGCGATACGGAAAAGATGGGTTGGATTGAGAATTCTGAAGGACAGGTGTTCGTTGAGTTTATTGCCCTCAATGGTCGGCATTAGTATTGTTTTCACAGAGAATGTGCTTTCGCTGATGTGTCCGACAAACCTCTCGTGAGTGAACCGCAAAGAACTTCGAGGAATCGGTTCCGCAGTAATCGAAACCTTGGATTCAGTCGTGAATTTGCCGTCAAATACAGAGACAAACATTTCATACACGTCTTCGGAGAGTCTGTCGTCTGTAGTTGTGATCAGACCTGACGTAGAATTAATGGAAAACTTCTTTTCGGAAGACATTGTGATTGGAGTTAAGCTGAAGAGGAAGTGGTCGTTGTGTAGGCGTTCGTCGTGTTTCCCGAAATCGCAATCCGTGGCCGAGATCTTAGTGACGATCACATCCTTATAAGTGGGAAGCAATACAGTCGAGTGATAGTGATTGAGCGACAGAACGGGTGCGCAATCATTGACGGGAAGACATTCGATGCGCACCAAAGCATTGGCCACTGCCTTAAGGCTCGGGAATCCGAGATCACTGACAGTAACCGTGAAATTGAATTCTCGTTTCTTCTCATAGTCCAGACGTCGGCCCAGAGTTATAGCACCCGTTCGGGGCTCTATCGAGAAGTACTTTCGACCCATTTCTTCAACTATTGAGTAAAGAAGAATCGAGTTATGCATCGAATCCTTGTCTTTGGCTTTGATCACAAGTGGAGAGTCTTTTTCGTTCAGAATAATGCTTCCGATGTGAGCCGACTCAAGTATATGGCCCGCGAAGACCTCCTGTTCCCAATAGGGCGCGCAATCATTTATATCGATTACATTTATGAAGAGCTGTGTCGTGTCGTTGATCCCGACCAGACTCGTGGCCGAAACGGTCAGAGAATAGTTCTGTTTGAGCTCAAAGTCCAATGCATTTCGGATCAAAACCTCTCCGTTATTAACATTTATTGAAAACCTATTGTCATTATTGCCATTAATTATCTCGAAATACAGCGATTGTCTACTCGTGGCCTTCAGGCCAATCAAAACGGTTCCGATCTTTTCGTTCTCATTCACATCAATCGAATAAAACTTTTCCTCGAATTTTGGCGGAGAGTTGTCCGGAATGCTCACCGATATGTGGACATTAGCTGTGCTGCTCAGAGGGGGTGAGCCCTTGTCTGTGGCTTTGATCACCAGATAGTACTCCGACTGTTGTCTCGCATTCAAGGCTTTCGTCAAATAAACGAATCCGAGGTCTCTGTCGATGTCGAACACACTGTCGGTATTTCCGGAAACTATCGAATAATTAATTTTGGCATTACTTCCGACGTCTTTGTCGATCGCCTGCACCTGCAGTACAGATGTGCCGACGGCTGACGTCTCCATCACATTGGCCTCGAAATGGGGGGAAATGAAAGTCGGAATCTCGTCGTTCACATCGATTATATTGATGGACACCCGAGCGAAGGAACGGTTGTGCAGGGATGAGGTCTTCACTCGCGAGTTGTAGGCCTCCACTACCAGCACGTGATGTCTGCCCGACTCGTAATCCAACGACTCTTTGACTCTGACTTTTCCACTCCAGGACTCGATTTCAAACTTCTTAAGGCTTTCGGGAGATATCGAGGAATAGATGGAGAAAACGAGTCCATCGCTGAACTCTCTGTCCGACACCGAGAGCTGAAGTATTTCATTGCCTTTCGTTATATTCTCCAAAACATTGACAGTATATGAGTCCTGAATGAACGACACCTTATGGTTGTAGACATCGATCAGATTCACAATCAGATTAACAATCGATGCTTTGATCCCATCCGTGACCCCAACCGTCAGGTTATATCTGTTCGTCAGTTTGTAAGACAAGGGTTTGGCCACAATCAGAGCCCCGCCGTCTCTGAACGCAAAAGTGTTACCGATATTGCCATCGAGTATATGATAACAGAGTCTGTCGTTGTCCTCGTCGTAGGCCTTAAACAGAGTGACCGCATATCCAATCGGTTCGCGTTCACTGATAGACACTTCCGGATCGAACGGCTCAATGATTGGCTGGTGATTGTCTACCCTATCTTTGGGCGCCGATAGCATTCGTAAAATAAGTCTAACCTGTGATGACTTGCGAGGCGTTCCACAATCGGAAATGGATATAATGTAGTCGTACTCTCCTTTGGGTATTCCGTCTTTTGTCGTATGAATGGCGCCATTGGTTGCGTCGATCGATAGCCAGTTATAGTCATTGCCTTCAATGAACTTATACTGAAGAACACAGTTCTCGTCGTCGTCCCTATCGATGGCCACGATCTGACAAATGGGTGTCTTCTGTGAGATATCATTGTATGTCTGACAGCGATATATCGAGAGAATGGCTTTCGGCTCGAATTCGTTTACGTCTAATACGTTCACAACTATAGGAGTTCTCGATATCATTGTCGTTACGACCGCTTCTTCACTGTCAGTGTTGTGCTGTTCGCTCACTTCCAGATCGATCACATACCTGGACTGCGTCTCTCTGTCCAGTTTGCTCTTTGTCCGAATCAACCCATTGTCGTCGACACTGAACGGAACCTCATTTATGATTCGGAACTCGATTTTAGTTTCTGTTTCGGAGACCAAATCCGGATCGTGTGCTTCCACTTGGAGTACATGTGTGCCAACCGTACAGTTCTCTGGAATGCGCGCGTAATAGAAGGCTTCGGTAGTAATCGGCGCCAAATCGTTTTCATTGGTCACCGAAATATAGAGCTCCAAATGTGCGGTCAGAGGAACGGCTGCTCTGTCTTTGGCCACAATCGTAAGCCAATAGTGAGAACTGGTCTCAGAGTCGAGAATAGCTGTCGTATAGATGTTTCCGTTGGTGTCGATCGAGAATCGGCCCAAACCGTCGCCACAGATGATCTGATAGACGACCGACAGATCGCTGTCGTCGTCAGCGGCGGTCACTTTCGTAACGAAACTACCGATCGCTGAGTTCTCTCCGACCGAAGCCGTGGCCACAATGTCCGGGAATTTGGGCGCAAAATAGTTTTCATTCACGTCTTCCACTTCGATGATCAGGGATGCGATCGAAGCGAGTGAGGGCTCGCCTTCATCTCTGGCCTCGACTGTAATGTTGTAGATCTGAATCGACTCAAAGTCTAACGATTCGCCAATTCTTATATTTCCAGTCATTTCGTCGATTGAAAACTTATCGCTATTTATAGAGTAATGGATTTTAGCTGACTTTCCCTCATCGCTATCGAATGCAGTTATTTTCATAATCCGTGAGCCGATAGGCATATCTTCCCTAACCTTAATCACATACGAGTGCTCGTGAAAACGGGGCGGATTGTCATTAATGTCTGTCCAATAAAATCAATTGAAAAATACTTTTAATCATATATTTCGAGTGAAAACTATTATATTTCTCAATCAATGTATTGGAAAGGATTGTAAAATTTAAGAGGAAAGGTCAGCGCATTGAGAAGAGACAGGTCATCGTATTGTAGCATCAAAAGAATGTTTGACTAATAAAAAGTTTATAAATTCATTTCCTTTTAATTAATTGATGATTTCATAACCAAAACTATGGATAGCATTGATAACATCGAGAACTTTCTATACATTCTTTGTTTTGCTTAAAACTGATTGTAAACTCAATCAATGTGTAGTTCGTCTCTCTGTCTGTCTGTATGTGTGTACACATTGTTTCTCAATATAATTATGTAATTAATAATTCCTGTCTTTTAATAAATGTCTGTTAATTACCACTAAATACCACAGACTATTCACTGATAACTTTTCGTGATTTGAATTATTGATGTTTATAATTTAGCTCGCTCATTCAACTTAAGCTGCTTTTCAAAGAGGGGTCAAAGCAAACAAAGGGGTCACTTAAAGATAACTTTTCTGTAAAGATTCAACGCATGAATCCAGACATACCGTCCACATGAATGGTGACCACAGATGTCGATGACAGGGAAGGAATGCCGGAATCGCTTGCTGTGACGTAAAGCACATATTTGTCGATGTCTTCTCTGTCGAGACTGTTCTCGAGAGTAAGCGTTCCGTTCTTTGCATTGATTGCAAACAAGTCTTTATATCCTTTGAGCGAATACTGAAGCAAAGCATTGGTGCCGTAGTCCTCGTCGGTGGCGAACAATTGGCCGATTATATAGCCTTTGGCCGCAGATTCCGATACATTGAATACGAAGTTCTCGACGACGGGTGGATTGTCATTGATGTCTTCGATGACCACAACCACACTATGGTTAGCACAGAGTTGTTGTTTGGCTGAATCGCATGCACTGACGAACAGCTTGTATTTGGAATGCCTTTCGTAGTCGAGAGCGTCGATCACAAAGAGGTCTCCACTGAACTGATCGATGTTGAAGACCACGTCATCGCTATAGTGGTTCCGATTGTCGATGTCGTGAGAGTTCAATGAGTAGATCACATAACCATCGAATCCATGGTCCGGGTCTTCGGCTTTCAATGTCGTTATTTTGCTTCCGATTTCGACATTTTCGGGAATATATATCTCTTTCGGCATATTTTGATCGAATTCTGGTCTTCGGTTCTGATGTTTCTGAAGATCTTCTAGTGATTTGTCGGTCAGAAAGTGTTCGGTTGAGTCGTATTGGACCTCATTTTCCTGTTGTCTCTGAATCATAAATGCCGTCAACTTCTGAGCGACGGCTAAGTCATTGCATTCAACTAATAGGCTATTCTTCGACACTCTCTTATGGCCGTCGAGTCTCTCCTTCTCATCGATCACAACAATCCTTACGTAAGACGTGTCTGAAAAATAGTGGCCATCGGTTGCAGAGATGGAAAGAGTCCATTGCATGTCATTGGGCGCAGAGGTCTTCTCGAGCTCTTCCTTCAGATTGCATGTCAGCCGCAAAATACCCGTATTTTCGTTGAGATTAAAGCACTTCTCAGCGCTGGGCGTAAACATCTTATACAAGACAACAGACCCCTCGTCTAAATCGATTGCACTGAACGTCATTATCTCTGAGTAGGGTTTGGTGTTTATTGGAATGTTTGCGGTGCAGTTGTTCCGCTCGAACTGCGGTCTGTGATCGTTCACGTCCTTAAGCGTCAGATTCAGTGAGATTTGTGTCTGTCTTCTGAACGGTTCGCCCCAATCGGAGGCCCGGATAAGTAGCTGATAGTGATGGGGCCCCGACTCGTAGTCCAGGGTTTTGATTGACCTGACCTCACCCGAGGAATGATCGATAATGAATGGCAATGAAGTAGCTGTGGGTGAGGCCAACTCGTAGGTGACTAAGCCGTTGTCACCCGAATCGAGATCAGTGGCAGAGACGCGGAAAACAGAGCTGCCGTTCGGCTTATTCTCGTTGACGGCAACCGATATCTGAGATCTTTCGATATTAAAGACCGGATAGTTGTCGTTGTCGTCGATCACACTTATGTGCAGCTCAGTTGTGGTCACTCGAGTCAGACCTATCTGAGCGCTGATGACTAACATGTACTTGGATTTGGTCTCTCTGTCCAACAGTTTGCGCGTAAAGATCACACCATTGCTGGTAATGCCGAACACATTCTCGTAATTGCCGTCAATTATAGAATACTTTAGTTTTTGATTGTCTTTTGGCTGCAGAACAGTTGCCTTGAGTTTAATCACTTGAGTGCCGATTAGAGATATTTCGTGTATTTCTGTGTAGTAGTGCTGGGAATCGAATTTCGGAGAACCAGTTTTGGCACTGTTTAGGGTCACAACTATGGACTGAGTGGCAAACCCTCCGCCGCAGTCGATCGCTTTGATGATCAGCTCAAACACTGAAGAGATGGCACTTTCATTCAGTTTCGAAGGCCTCACGAGTTCGATGTTATAGTCGTTCGAAGAAGAGTTAGTGATTCCGAACAGATTCGAGTCATCGCCGTCGACGACACTCACGTGACAAATGTCACCGAAAGCACCCGAATCCTCGTCTGTCACATGCAGTACCGCATAGATCGGACTGAGCGGCGAATGAGTGGACAGTGCGCTGTGTTGTTTGAATGTGATTCGGGGCACATGTCTGTTGACCGGAACCACTGTTATTGTGACTTTGGCTTTGGAGGAGTCGAGCACTTGGTCTGAATGATGAATACCTCGATCTTTGGCTAAGACTGTCAACCGATGTGTTTGCGGGCGATTCGTATCAGAGGACAGGAGAGTGAGCGGACGGGTGGCAGATATGATACCCATTGTTGGATGGACTGCAAAACTGAGCGATTCTTCGGCTAAACTATAATATATTTCGCCATTGAGTCCAACGTCGGGATCGACTGCCGAAACGCGAATAATACTGACATCCATTGGAATATCTTCGGCGACACTGACCTCATAGGTCTCGGGATAGAAAAAGGGCGACAAATCGTTCCGATCAGTGACACAGACATTGACACTGGTTTTGGTCTTCAGTCTGAGTGCTTCGTTGCGCAGGGATGTGATCGTAGCGCGTATTCGGAGCTCATATGAGGACCGATACTCTCGATTGAGAACATTAGTGAAACCAGACCTCAATCTGATGAGCAGAAAGTAGAAGTCGCCGACATGTCTGGCCTCGGCTTTGAAAATCTTGTCGAAGTCTCCGCCGACTATCTTATACCGAACCACAAGCGCCGGATCTGTGATATAGATTCCCATCTTCTCTGTGGAAATGGCGTAGACTTTGCCGAAAGAATTCTCTGGAATCGAGACATTGTATGACTCCTTTGTGAACGAAAAGCTCGATTCGGTGTCGCTGTTGGTCGCGACTGTCGGGTCAGGGGTCGGCTCTTCCTCCTCATTGTCGGTCACCGATTGTACTGTCAATTGGTGGCCGTTTGGTGCGATTGGAGCCGATGTGCTGCTGCTGTCGGCGCTGTGGCCGACGATTGTCTCACTATTTACATGATTTGTACGAACGGTTGTAATAAATAATATTATAATTAATAATACATTTAGTGTTGACTTCAGTAATAACAACGATGTGTTTGACGTGAGTGACGATGACTTATAACAAAGCGATGGCATTAATGACACTCCAAATGAAACCATTGGAAGCGTTCACTGATTTCTCTATAATTCAAGTCTCGGATAATTGAATATATTTTAAAACATTTGCGAATATATTCATAATTGAATTCATGACAAAACACATTCATTTATATGATTTGTCGACGACTTATAAAAACACTTTTTTCACTTCAATTCCGTTCAATCATTCATTTGATTCAATCTTTTTGAGTGAAGAGACGACGCTTTCGACGCATTTCTGTTGTCTGTTAACACAAATAAAATAAAAGATTAGAAACGAATGAAACGAATGAATAATAACTATAAGAATGAAATATATTATGAAATTTAGGCATAAATTATATGACTTTTATTGGGATTCAAAAGAAAAATAAAAGCGTTAACGAAGAGCTTATGAGAAACTTTGTATTCAATTAGTTCATGCAATCGCTCTCACAGTCTATTGCAGGCCTTCTGGCCCTCGGCTCTGCACTGCACTATAATGCTTGGGTCGACTCCAGAGACCCGACAATCAGTTTGCATAATAAGGAAATTCTAGATTGACTTTAAATGAGAAGATTATAAGTTCTCATTGTCATCATTGGCAGCACATCCAGCCATTAAGACCAGTTCCCAGCCAGTAGTCAGTGCTCAGTTGTACTCATACTCATACATATGACAACACTTTCGAACGGTTCACATGAGTTGAATACAGAAATAAATAGAGAGAAAGAGAAAGAGAGAGAATGTTTAGCACACATACAGACATACAGTGAGAGGAATAGTGAGGAATAGAGAGGAATCGGCAGATTTCGAGCCTCTCTGTTGTCTCCACCCTTCGCACAGACTTCACAGACTTCGACAGCTCTCTGGAAAGCGCTATCTTTTAGTTAGTACTGCAAAGGATTTTCCTCTCATTCAATATATGATATCTATTGCTCTCTAATCACAAACTAAGAGCCGATAACTAAACGATACAAACGATAGAAAACGGTTTAATAGAGAGTTGACTCGAAGGCAGTGAAAGGCTGTGACAAATGTATTGCTATTAGACTGACATTAATACAGAACTCAATCACATCAGTCATATCTATCACCTCTTTTATGATTTTCGTTTCCAATTATACTCTTCTCTAATATTCTGTTTATTTTCTTATTTTACACTTTATTTCTGCTCTGTTTTACTCGAAGCCGAAAAAAGAATCTAAAACTAAGCTATTTTGCGAATAACTGTGCGAAAGGAAAGTAAGTGAATGATAAAGAAATAGAGAATTTCTATTTATTTTTCCAATTCATGTGTTAATCATTAGCAATGAATTTATGTGACTTAGAATTAATTAGAGCTTTGAAAACATGTTATTTATATTTATAATACACTAATAAAAAAATCTAAACTAAACTAACTGTAAATCTAAACATTATTACAACTATTCCTATAATACAACTTATGCTAACCTAAAGAGTCTTTCCAATGACTGTCAGAGAAGTAAAACTTTTTTCTTATTTGACAATCAATTCGATTGATTAACAAAAAGAAATAAAAAGATATAAAGAAAAGCAATATTTCTATTAAAAAATAATTGAATTTGAACTCAATTTTTGCGCACAATTTTATGTCTGCATTCTGTTAATGGATAAGAGAAAAAAAGCGGAGAAAAAAGTATATATTTTTTTCAATTAAAGCCAATAAGAATAAGGTCATGAAAATTAAGTTAAAACAAATAATGATATGTTTTTTCTTTCATTAATTTTCTATTCGCTTATCTCTTAAATGCATTTTTTGCTATAAGAATGTGTTTGAATAATAATTTCTTTAATAAATATCATGACTTTTAAACACATTTAAAAACGTTTTTTTTAATTTTTATTACAATACAAATCTATTAATCATAATCACAAGAAGTTTAAAGCAATTGAATAATGCAAACACTTATATGAGTTAACGTTGAAAAGTATATTAAATTGTTTTGCGGACAATAAGTTTATTAGCAAGTGCTCATAATATTGTCCTGAAATCTTTCTCCAAATTATCAGGATCAAAATTTATATACTATTATAATTTTACACTGTTTATAAATAACACCGAAAATATTTGTTGATATTCCAAGAAATAATTTGAATTTAATAGAATTTTGAATTTTTTAAATCAAAAGTATTCTATCAGAAGTAAAGTTTCAAAAATACTTTTACAATAAATATTAAATTAATCGAAAAATATACATAGATTAATAACCCATTGATTTCCTTTAGCTGTCTTATAATTTTAAAAATTGTACACAACGTTAGTTTAATAAATACTTTTGTCTGACTCTATATTATATAATAGCTGAGCAAAAATCCTTGTAATCTGGGGTTTGAAATGATATTGAATAAAATCAATTAAAACAAATCATACTTTTCAATGAATTTAATTAAATAATAAGTTAAGAAAAAAACTAAAATAAAGTATTTTTCTTCTAATCTTTAAACGAATTACTCTATTATTTAATTAAATATAGTTTAGGCGCAGATGTTATCGTTAGTGAAGTGAAAAATAAGAGTCAATTAATTATTTAACAAACGGTTTGTTTCGCTTTGAATGCAGTAGTGTTTGTCTGATATTTTCTATTGCATTATAATGTCATCAATGAATGAAAGGCTTATTAAACACTTAAAGATTGATTCGCTTTTACTGATTGCAAAATAATTTTCCTTAACTTTAAAAGCACTCAATTTTAACGGTTATTAACAGAAAAAATTGCAAAAATATTTATTTTAATTATAGAATAAAAAGCGATTTTAAACTTATTTTTGTTATTCAAATGACAAATATAGCAATCGATCGATAAATTTATATATTAAACGATAAAAATCATAATAATTATTGAACGAAAACGAAGAAAAATTTAATGAATTTTTAAGTATTTAAATAATTAAATATATTCTACACTCATATGAGATAAGCCTTAAGTAAATACATAGTTATTATTAATTATTATAAATACTTATTGGCAGAGTTGCAACAGAGACGCGGAACTGGAGGAGGTTCCGATGTGGCAGTGAGAAAGGTTAAGTGTCGACTTTTAAGCAGGGGTGAAGTGATGCACACAATGAGCACGAATATAATTATGCAAAGTACAGTAAAAATAAGCCTAATTAAGGCTAAATACCAGCGATTAAAATGCAATTCGGGCTCATACTGGCTCAACCAGACATTTTTGCATCAACCCAAAAATGAGGGGGTGGGGGCACCAGGTTTAATATAAAATCTAACACTGCTCCTTTGTTAATGCAGCTGATTATTGGTCTTTTGTTTAGACCCCCCTTTGCGCATCTCTGACGCAATGTTTATAAACTTTATATATTTATTATCGCATTTAAAGTGAAAAATATTGACTAAAATAAATGATTTGTAAAATAGACTTAAAATATATTGTAATCAATGATAAGAGAGAGTGAATTAGAGACTAAACAAAACTTAAAACACATTTATTTTGATTACAAAATAAATAAAGTTTTCGATCGATTATAAAGAGAGAGAAAATAAAATAAAATAAAATAAAATAAATACGAAATGAATGCATAAATGAAATGAAATATAAAAGTAATAAATAAATGGATTAATAAATTGTCGTTGACTTACGATATGTTCAGTTCAGTTGTCAGACAACGGAATGCAATGAATGAAGAAATGAATTGACATTTCTTTTACGAATTCAATGAAATATCTATTCATTTGTTTGTCTGATAAGAGTTACACCAATTCAGTGATTGTCTGACAATACTGTATATTATTATTCACATAATTCGTGTTTATTATCGAGAAAATAGTGAACAAAATGTATAGAAATGTGTGTACAATGTCTACAACACTACTAGTCGTGGCATCACTTCATTCAGACATTTAACTATTGGTTAGCATTTGTTTGACTCACTTCTTGACCATTCATTCAATCACTGCATTCAAGTGAAGGCATTCAATACAACACTGTTTTACTGTTTTGTTGTCTTCTGTTGTGTCTCTATGTGTATGTGTTGTGCCATTGCTTTCAATGGATTGACTCACTCTTCAGCACTGCCTGCACTCACTGTATGCCTGCACTGCCAGTCGTGTAGTCTATGAAAACTGTTTGCAAAAACTGGTTCTCTGTCTCTCTCACTGTTCAGACTCTTTCTCTCAGTTCACTCCGATTCACAACATTCACAAGTCTGTGCCTGAGCTCCCAATCTAGACATTAGGCTCACTAGTCAGTCATATTCGGCTGAACCACTATGCTATCTAAGCAGTACTGGTGCAGACCATCACAGCCCCCCTACACCATCATCGTTGCCATTTAACTACAACTATTGCCCCTTCTATTGCATGGTTAGCATTGGATTTAATTTAGTTTGAGTGCAATATACAGTCAGTTGAGGCACTAACAGGAAAAGTAGTTAAGCAGGCATTGAGTCGTTTAGTACAGTATTCCTAAAATATATTCTTCACTTCAGCGTTAAGTCTCAAAGAGTAGACCGCAAAGCATACAGTTATGAATAGCAGAGTTGGCTTTAATAATAACTCTTAATCCGTACGCATATTATACATACGCTTACTGTACTCTTAGACTACTCTGTATTGTGTGCTCTCTTTTCTGCTCCAAATCTATTTTCAAATAACTTTAACTAAAACTAAAAATATATTTATATTATTTAAAGTAAAACTTATGCTATCCTTCCCTATCATTCCCTATCCTATCCGATCCTGTCACCCAACCAGTGCTTCCTATGTCTTAAGATCATTCGTCTGAAGTCACGGAACACTTTTAAATTTTGTTTTCAATTTAAGTGAACGGATCCACAAATAAAAACTAAAATATATATCGATTTCTTAAGTCAGTTAAACAAAAATATTTGTTCCCAAAAGAAAAGGCTATTAAGAAAATGATTTCTCAGAGAGGCGTACATACATTGACTCGTTTATTCTAATGCCTAAGAATTACATAAATCCTTGAACACAGACTACACTACACTATAATAATTCTCTTCTCTTTCTTACGTACAAAATAAGCACAAATTTTCTTTTCTTTCTTATTCTTTATTTCATTTCTGAAAGCAATTTAAAATTTACTCTTTCTATACAATTATCATATTATAGACGGCATAGTATGTACGCCACTGTATATAAAAAGAGCGATCGCTTCTCATTGTATGTATACTCTGTCTGGACTACCGAATAGCCATCAAATTAGTCAGGGATAGCGACGAAGGCATAATGAAATATCCCCCCGATTGTTAAAATCAGGCAAAATACAAGTGAAAATTTATTCTGCCCAGGGCATATTGTATAAAGCCTAGATTAATTATGAAAGGGCGCTATACCTGGTCTAATTAGTGGCCAATTTTGGGGTTTTTGTGTCAATTGATTACTTTCCCTAAGCTCAAGGTCTGTGGGCAGAATTCACTATTGCAGCTCATGTCCGGCCCCTGGCATCCGGCCGTCGTTACCCATACGATCAGTTGTGCTCAACTAAATTATATTTTATTTTTTACATTTTTCTTCTTTTGCTTTCTTCTTGTGCTATGCCTTTCGGATAATAATATTTTAGAGTTCAAACTAACTATACATTCAGGAGAAGAGAAGAATAATCTAAACTCTTATAATAATCTGAGACTATTAGAGACTAGTCTATGAATACATACATAAAAAGCTATTATGAAAAAAAATTACTGCATTTTTGCTTTGGAAGAGATAAAACATCGACTTTCTTCTCGATCAGAGTCTAACTTAAATATCAGTGTTTGAGAAAAAGGGAATAAAAAATAGAAATGAATAATAATAAAAGAATTTGTATCCTGTATTGTAGTCACTGTATTGACTGCGGTTTTCTGTTTACACATTCAACAAACACAGAGAAAAAAGTCTGAAATCAAATAAAATAAAATCGAATTAAAGTCTGGATTTTCATTCCTGGTCTCCCTTTTCTCTGAATTTTATTATTTTTATATTTCTTTACTTTTATTCCACATTTCAGTTATTTTTCTCTTTTCTATTGAATAGAAAGAGAAGAGAAGATAGCGATCATAAAAATGAGATTAAATTTTCTTTTATTCCGAATATTATTTGTGTAAAGAATATAAATAATGAATATTATATCAAAAAATTTGAGAGATGAATAGATAGCTTGAATAGATTAAAGTAATAATTATATTAAAATTCAGCTCTGATACTATTAGATTATATGCTTGAATGGGGTCATCAGTGAAATAATTAAGTATTCAATTATATTATTGACGTTCAAAAAGAGTATTTCCACGACTTTCTGTCTGACTCTTACCTGTTCTTTGGCTATCGATTGTAAAAATCTCTTTATTATACATGACTTTTACAATAGAAGATTGGAATAAGTTATTCAAAATAATAACTACGAAAAAAGATTAAAATTGTTTTAGTTTTTTCTGCTTATTCTCTGGTTTGGCATAATTTGATAAAAAGCAAAAATTATTGGCCATTAAAATGCAATTCCTATATATGAAGAGTTAAAACTAAATCAGAGCTAAAATCTCACTCAAGTATTGGTAAAAGTTATGAAAATTATATATTTATTTAATAATTTATTATAATTGTAGAGGAAGTTCAATATCTCGGAGCAGATTTGTGAACTGTTTCTCCAAAGGAGAGTAAAAAAAACAGTTTTCTCACCAAATAAAGGCATATTCGAGTCATTGAGAAAAATGTTTCGAATCATTCAGAAAAATATAATTATTTATATTGCAGTTAACATAACATAACATAACATAGTATTTAAGATTAATTACAAATAAATTATTACGAAATTGTGAGAAATGCCGACAACTGACTGAATGGGAAAACAAGAGAAAAATAAAACTTAAGTTATGTTTGATTTTCATGTTATAGCGATAAGTAAGGATGGCCCGGATGGTATAGCCAAACTGCCACTGTGATTGATAAGATACCCCTAAATACTATGAACCCAAGATCTATCTACCTTGACAATTCAAATTAGCCCCAATCAAGTTTCATTTGTAAAGACTTTTCGTTTAGAAATGATAAACTTTAAAGTTCAGGTGAAATTGTCTGTTGATTCTGCCCTTATACCACTGAGCTCGTGAAGCTTGGTCATCCAATCGATAAGAATAAATGCTTGGCAACTAATCCAACAGAAATGTATTATCAGTGTTGTATTGAATTACAGCCGAATATAAAACTTATGAATTTGTGTTCGTACAGGAAAAGTGAAAATTATTACTTAATTTTGTGCAGACATTGAGAGCGAAAATATTAATTGAGTTAACGGACACACATATGACAAATGTGCGGCGCCTTCATTGAAATTGTGAGCTCTGAATACTGTAGTTATCTTATCAGACATTATGGTTGTGTACCAAAGGTTCTATATCTTCATTACCGCTAAGCTCTTCAGCAGAGATGTAGAAATAAGTGATCTTAGGGGGTCTGATCAACTGACTTGGTCATATGTCGGGCACCAAGATCTCGTTTGATCGATCCCACTTGATACAATTATATTAAGAAACAAGTAAGATAATTTAAATGATATGTCAGCTAAAAATGCCAAGCATGCATACTTGTTTACGACCTAGGTAATATGTGTACTTATCGCATCCACATCTCTTCTATGAAGTAATAACTTTTTTGCTAAAGAATTTAAGTATCGTCTGATTTAAGGGAAAAATATATTGTAATCAAAGCGTCGAAAAGACTGGCGACAACTCGATTGGCATAAATCTTGATGAATAACATAATATACAGTTCTGTTATTGGCTTTAATACTAATATCGCATATAATCTAACTCTTTGTTATTTGATATAACAATACTTTACAGCTATTTAGTGCTCACATTGAAAGATAAGCTATTTTTATGACTCATTGAACTAAATGTAGATTATGTTTGATATAATCGAAACTAAATTAAAAATATTCTGCATATTATGCCTTATATAGGCTATCGGTTATACTCTATGTCACACAGTGTATGGGGACTAACCTTATAATTGTCTGAACCGTAATCTTCAGCAATAATTTAATTAAAAAATTGTAAAAATGCTGTTTAAAATGCATATTAAGATAGCCCGGAGTCGATTGTAGGAAATCCTCACTAATTATTTTAATCGTTCATTAATTTTTTTAACTGTATTTCTCGTGAATTTATGTGTTTTTAACTCTAAATAAATTAGTTTTGTTGAAAATCCACTTGAATTAGAGTGGGAACTAAGGGGGTACTACCAATGCATCTGTAGTTGAGTAACATTGGATTCAATATATAAATAGCATTCAATGATTAAATTGTATTCAAAATAATTGATAACTTTTTTTTATAACTTTTCATAGAATCGGTTCTCAAGTTTTTATTTCCAAATATTTTTCTTAACTTATAATAAAAAGGCTTTTCATTAGAATAATAATAATTAAAATCATTAAGAATTTTATGCAATAAAAGTCTGAAAGCCATGAAAGGTTTGATTCCGGCTCTTTTTATTCTTATTCATTTTTATCACTGATTTCTTTATTGATTAAAAGTCAATATCATTAAACAGATCGACATTTTTTTCTTTTGATTTTTTTTCTATTTCTCTTTTCATAATTGAAACTCGTTTTCAAAGAACACAACGAAAAACATAAACGAAATTATAATTAAACTGAAGCCAAAAAAGTCGTAATTATATATTGCGGTTCACTTAATAACAGTAATGTTAAGGGAATAATAAAAATGTTAATAATTTTCAGTGAAGTCGAGAATTTATTAGTGGTTTTATAATAGGATGGAATAGAAATTGACTTTAAGACGGATTTAAGAGATGAGAGAAAAAATTGTCAAATAATTTAAAGCCAAACTAAATACGCGAATAAAATGAAAACCAATAAAATTTATATTTTATACACAAATTATATATTAAATAAAACTCTTATTACGCGTTCACTTATCTCAAGCTATAATTCTTAATATAATTTGAATTTTTTGGACATAACCGAAAAGCTTCCGTGAAGTTCATAGACACTTATGAACCTAAAAAACTCTTTTTTATTAAAGCTTAGTTAGAAATGTCATACTGTGTACAGAATCTAATAATTCTTAAACTTATTAAAAAGTTCTGCTTTTTATTTTCAGAGCAAAGTATTAAAAAGTATAAAAAGTAATATTATTTCAAATATCAAATATAGGATTTCATAACAAATTATAAAAAGTGCTAAAAATATTTTTCAGTATAATTGTCAGTCATTCATAAAAATAGTCTGAAAACAAGAACGGAATTGATTAGGAGTCAAAGTGTGCTAACTGTGTGTTCACATCAATTGCGGGCACAGAATATAATAGTGCCATAAGAGTGCTGAATATACATTAGGGTATACAGTATACACCAGCAGTTGTTTGGGCTCATTATAGATAGACATTATTTAACTAGAATTGCATTTCATTAAAAAGAAATCCTTTTTATTATCCCTTCTTTACTACTGAACACAAAATTGCATGACTTCTGCATTAATTTATTTATCGCTTTGTTTTTTAGCGTTAGAGCCGACGGAAAAATTAAAGTGTTTTATATCTAAGTTATGTGCAGTTTTAGTGCACAACCAAACAGGAATTGAAAGAATATTGTGTTTAAAAATTAGCAATACTTACATATTCTGCAGTTAATAATAAAATACTGGCTTTTGCTGTGTAGGCGTCAGTTGCACTCAAAAGCCTTAAATCCTTAATTATGATCACAATTATACTGTATTCGTCTCACACTCTGTACTCTGTATTCACTGAAAACTTCTCAATAACTCTGATATAACTACACTATAGATGATAAATGAATGGCTTTTCAGTGAACTCCCGGTTCATCCGACCATAACTAATACAAAACTTGCACCGATAGCATCAATACAATGAAGTTTTCCAGTTTTGCTGATATATTAAAAATTAATTTAAATACAATGTTGTTATCCACAGAACTTCATTATACAGACATAGACTGTACACATAAATAGTATACTGTAATGAACTACTAATCTATTATCTATACTGTTGTATAATAATTATAATTTACTGCATCTCTAATACTGAACAAAAAAATTGTTGTGGTTTTTGAGGCAAATGTTTAATTCTTTGCACTTATTATTAATAATTAATAAAAACTTTGTCAGAACTGAGAACACATGCATTAGTGATATATTATGTATAACTTTATACCTAATATTCAGATTACAGATGCATTGAACGAACTGATAGGAGAGGAGATACGAACTGAACACCGCAACTGACTATCCTCTTGACTCGACTCAAACTTGAAACTTGTGTAACAAAAAGGAAGAAAAGAACTTATTTTTTGCATAACTATTCAATTCTAGTCTGGATTACCTCTAGAACTGAACTGAACTGAAGTTTAAATTAGATTTTTATAATTATTTAAATTAATTAATAATAACTAAAGTGTTAAGCAATACGTGTTATCCTAATTAGAAAATATATGAACACAAACTACAGTAGAGTATATACTGTATATACAGTACAGTTACTATTAATACTGATAGTACTGGTTGTGCTATAGTTGCATAAAGATATCTAAAATCTACCCCATCTCCTCCTTCTTCTTCTTCCACTTTGATTTATAAGATAGCGATCGAACTAAAGGTTATTTACTGGCGATAACCCTTTGCACTGAAGAAAACTCCTCGTTCTCTATAAAATCGTTTTCAACTATAAAATAGAGAACTGTATACCAGAGGAGACGCTATACTGTATAAGAATAAGCCGTATTATAAGCTATTATGCAATCAAAACGTCTATATATTGTACACCAAATGTAATGCGATATCAGATTCTAAATCATTTGTGTAAATAATGTTTTCGGCTATAAATCGCAAACAAGGCGTTCGGCCTTTCAATGAACTATTGGCTAAATTATAATTAGAAATTAGTTTTTATTACTTCTGCAAAGAATAACAAACTTTGGGTCAGAAAAGCTGTGACCTCGAGCATAATTCAGAAAAATCATTATAAAATTATATAAATTATTTGCCACAACTCTATTATAAACAGGGATGTGCAAGGCTAGTATAGAAAAATAGCCCACTGAGCTTTAAATTAGCATTTTAAGAAACCCCATTTCCGATTACTGCTTGACCTCCAGGGTTGACGAGAGATATAATAATTTAATCAGTTTTTATATTGCCTTCGATTTGCAGGCTACCCCTTGCGCATCCATGATTATAACTCAGATTGTAATCCATTTAAATCTGATTCAGATTTGAATATTTGATAAACAAATAAAATATTTTATTCCAATTAATTGTTAGAAATGTTTGCAAAATAAACAAAAATTGAGTACAAAATAGGAAATAAATAATAAAGAATTCTAATTGCGATCTAATAATTAATTTTTATCAAACTATCCCTGATTATATCAGCCACATTATTATTATTATTATTTATATAAATAGCTTTCATATTTGAATTTGAATAATAATGAAAATATTAATATAGAAGTCATTCCAATAACGAGCTCAAAGAAAACAGGAAGTGTCAAGCTGAATTTTGGGGATCAGGAGCTCATGCATCGCATTTAGGTTGGGCACAATTTAGTAGTATTCAGCTATAAACAAGTTATTATATTATAGAACTCGGTTTGCTTTGCAAAGGAATAATTTTTAAAGTTAGCAATGTAACATTAAAAGGGCCAGGTAGCTTTGAATATGGAAATGTGAGTAATGACGGATCGGATTGATTTAGTTCTTATCTAATATTAATTTTCTGATAATTGTTAAGTAAAATGTTAATAACTTAATATCTATAGAACCTGGTGACAATTCTGATAATTTATGCATGCACCTTTGCTACATATCTTACCTATCGTAAGATCAAATGAATAGCGAAAAAGATTAGAAAATGCGAACTCAAATAGGATTATATTAATCCGATTTAAGCTCAAAGTTATGCAAAATATTATAAGATTACAGACAGACTGACTGACTCGACCACAAGTAAGAGTGAACGTCATTGATGTGGACATCAATAGAGCAATGGCTGACACTCTTCACTGTTTCTCAATATTTTTCAAAACAATTCAATCATTTTTGCATTCATTCTGTCATTAAATATAATAATAATTAGTTTTATTTATAAATTAATTAATATTTGTATGAATTAATCCAATATTGGGGTAAAAGAGGATTGAATTGAATTGAAATCAATTGAATCGAGCGATGGATTCGCCGAACAGAAGAACTCCTCAGGAGTTGAGTGAAGAGAACAACGAAATACTGATAAGCAATGAAGAAGTACTGATCCAACACTCGAAGAAGTCATTCTCCACTCTGAAGGAGGAGAACGACAAACTGAGGACATACTTGGGTTTAGTGAAGATGTGCAACAACTCGGCCATCAATAAGATCAAGTCAGCCATCAATGAGACGCTGGAAGCGATGCACTCGACCACAGAGGCGACCATCGACTCCAATGTGATTGTGAAGCAGTTGTCTGTCATTCAATCGGAAATATCAAACATGCAGTCAATGCACACCAAACTCGAAGAAGGCATCGAAGACTTCCAGCTCATGGAGGGCTCCAAAGTGAGTGCCGGACAGGACAGCAGTGGCGGTGAGCGCAGAGAGAACACAGTGTTTGTGGTGACCACCAGATACGACGTCCCGCGAAAGTCGACCGGAATTAGGAAATCGACTCCAAATCGGAATTCACGACAATTTCGATCGAAAACGAGTAAAGAGTCGACCATTGGATCCAAACTATTGGAACGGATTCTCGACAACAAACAGCTGAAAGGGATTCCTACCTATCCGGCAGACAATGCACAGACCAATGAGGTGTGTAATGAAGACCGGGAAGCGGTGGCCAATATAGACAACCTGTCGTCGGGTGAGGAACGGGAGAACGTGTCGCACGTGAGTGACCAGAATGTCGAGGAATTAGTTGCGAATAAAGTGCCGAAAAGGCCTTACATTAGCGAAGAGTTTAAGTCAAGTCATTTGCAACGACTGGTCGAAGCGAAGAGAAGGAGAGAACAGATGAACAAACAGTTGGAACGGGAGGGCAAACGAAAGCCCAAATCCAAACGATCTGATGAACTGCTGAGAGAAGTCTCAGATTTTGGCAAAAAGTCGCCCAAAAAGAGACCGACGAAGAAGAAGACTGTGGGCAAAGTGGCCAAGAAGAAGGTCCAGACCACATCCCAGGCCATAGCGGCCACACAAAGCATTGTTGTTCCTATAAATCAGTCGACTCTGGACTCGCTCTCGGGTCAGACCATTCAGATCATAGCCAGTGGCGGAACACAGATATTGTGTCGAAATGACGGCACTTTCATACCGGCGCCCAATAGTACTCAATGGCAGACAACGAATACTCAGTGGACAACAGCCGAACCCACCAACACATACACACAAAGCCAATGGCAGACCCAATACCAGACTTGAGTGCAGAGAAGTCACCATTGAATGCATAAATTCATTAAATATTAAATCAAATAATTATTTAATATTTTTTATCATAACTTATATTAATATCATTTGAAAAATAATTATTCAATTATTTTGAGACTAAATGTAAATAATTTTTCTTTTCTATCAAAAGTGAAAATAAAATATTGAGTCAATCGAATCGATTATCTCTGAAATTCTTATTTTAATAATTTTTTGACCTTTTTTTCAGAAAAAAACGATTAAAAGCCATTATTTTTATAAATATTTATAAATTGTTTTATTCACTTATCGATCAAATCGTGAGTTTGTTTTTTGTTTGAATTTTTTTTATACAGATTTTAGTTTTGATTTTATTTTTTATTCATTTTTTATGAAAATTTCGCTAAAAAGCGAACACTTCTGAGGTATAAACGTCTGATTAAAATAATTAAATATAATTTAGAGATAATTAAATAGAAACTCATTTTTCTGTTCTTTTTAAGCAAAAGTAGAATTTTTTTAAATTTGTTAATTAAGTGTATTTTGAGAGAAAAAGTTATATATTTTTTTAAATAATCTGATAAATCGTTTGACTTTGAGAATTGAAAACAATTTTTTTTATAAATAATTGCTTTAAAATTCTTGAAAGTATTTAAGTTTTTATTTTAAATAGAATTGAACCGACAATTGGGATAACCAGTTGTGGCTAAGTCTGGGATAATTATATAGAAGTAAATTTAGAGATGTGCAAGATAGGTGAACTCAGGTGATAGTAGGTTGGTAATTTTCTAAGTGGGTAGTTTAGCTGAATATTAAAGAATACTGTATATAGAATGCCATTCAAAATGACGCCAAAATCAGAATAATTGACCAAAAATATGTGTAAACATAATTAATTAAGACTAAATATATTTGGTCAAGGTTAAAATTCTGCCAGATTTGAACGCACAAGGCTCTTAGACATGAAAGCTCAAAATGAACCATGCACATCTCTGATTAACTTGTGACTTCGGAAGTCATATTATTTTAAGATATTTCGGTAGAAATGGAAAACTTAGTCTTTGTTTAAAAATTGTCCTGAACCAGCCTTGGTTATCCCTCTGTTTACACAATTCAACTTTTTTCAATTGAGACAAAGAAAAGGAAAAAAAAGACTATAAATTATATTTGACTTTATTTGTCGATCAAAGCAATAAAGATTTCAATACAAGTATTTTTAATTTAAATGTTAATTATATGCAAAAGTGATGTCATTTTTTAAAAATAAATTATATTTTAAGGTTTATTATAGAAATTTGAGCACAAATTAAATTATTCTGTAATACTATCCAATGGCTTAAACCCATTGAATATCAATTAAGGCTTAAATCTTAAGTAGAGATTACTTTTCAAGACTGTGTGTGAAATAATTATAGCTATTCTGTTAGAGTGCAGTCGTTTTTAAAAAATTTATGACTCGGATTAGTTTTTGCACGATTAGAGTGAGAGGGGTAGAACTGGCTTTAATTGGGAATGAAATAAATTACAGAATAGCACTGGAAAAGTGCTGATAAGCAGACAATTTATGACAGCAAATGACACAAAACAAGATAATTAACTATTAACTGACCCATTGCCTAATGGCAGCATTTTTTTTACTTTTTTAGTCAAAATTCAAGTCCGATAATAAAATGAGCTTCGAATACATTTATTGCTTATTGATATATATGTTGTTTAATTGAATTTAGTTTAAAATTTGTGTCAATTTTATTATATCTGCGATCGTATAGTAGTTTTCTGAACATATCGTTTGGAATCTCATAAATAACTTATTGGACACAACTTTGAGATAACTTCGAGTTATAAATAAAAAAAAAGAAGAAATATATATATATATTCGAGAGATGACTGACTTTGAGATATCGGCAAAATCTTAATAAAACCTATTTTTCAGTGCAATTATAAAAAGTGATACATTTTTTTCCTGACTTTTTTGCTGAGAAAAAAAATAGATAATATATTGAGATTTGATACGAAATACTCATTTATACAAACGAATAATTAATAGTAATCACACTTTTCGATAGCATATAATAATTTTAACCAACTTTTCTCGAGTTCGTCCTATTTTTCATACATACGAAGCAATTATTTTAAAGAGAATTTCAAATATTTAAGTGAAAAAAATATTTGAAAATTACCTGAAATGATTCAGAATGGAGTTTCGGGTACAGCAGCCTTAAGACCCTCACTTGTCATAGATAATGGATTCAGATTGAATGTCGAGTTAGTTATTTCGAAGACATCGTCCATAAGTAGATCGCTTTGTTGTTGTTCTTCCTTGAGTTCGGCGTAAGAGCGGACGAAATCGACGATCAATAAGAAGTTTTGACCCAAAGCTGCGATTATCTGTCAGTTTAGAAGTTTTTAACTTTTTTCGGCAAAACTTTTTATTATTATTAAAAACGAATTCTCAAGTGATTAATGACTTGTTTTACTATATATCCTATACTTTTATAGTGCAGTAATTCATTAAAACAAATGCATTCAATTTGAGTGAATGACAGAACAACACAAATATAAGAGGATTTTTGTGCGAAAAACTCATGAATTGCCTCAAAGTCAAGGTTAAAGCAATTTAAAGTAGAAACTGTATTAAATGTTTTAAATGTCTTACAGAAGCATAAGTCGAATAAGTGATCTCAAAGAGATCGAGACAATAGAAGCCGATGGTAGGGCCAGACAAGCGCTGGATAAACATTCGGAGCTATAATCACAAAAATAAAATCAAACACTGCTGAGAGAAATGCACAAAACATACACAGAATATATAATAATTTTCATATTAGAGAAAAATTGTTTTCAATCATTCAGAACAGTGTTTACTCTCTGTAGTCAAGAATGAGATTGATTTTGAAGAGCGTTTAGGGAAGACTTGCCTGAATCTGGAGCTCAACTGGATATTTATCAAACGTCACTCTTATGAGTCTTGTATAGGAGGCGTGTGCCTGAATGAACAGGATAATTAATGGATAGGTATTGCAACAGAAAAGAATGTGTGCTTCAAATACAGTATATAATACATCTGTAACAGCACTACACAAGAATCCAATCCATACCTCATTGGCCAGTCTTGAAGCGCAAACCGAAACTTTAGTTATCAGATAAGCTATAGTACATTGAATGCAATGATAGTAAAACTGAACAAATGCTTAACATAATTGAGAAATGTATCGGATATACCAGTTTCGGCGGCCAGTACTGCCATAACAGCGCGCACAACAATCCGATTGTATGTGAAGAACGCCTGGAATGTAGAGTAACAGATAATGGCCACAAACATGAAGTAAGTGTAGATCAAGTATTTGGACCAAAAAAGATTGTATTCTATGGCAGAGCAGATAAGAAACACAAATATTAGCTAAACATTAATTATAGTGAACTCAACAGACATTATAATCAATATTTTAAATGTTATAATGAGTGCACTTAAGGACTACAGTATTGGATAACTATTGAAAAGAACTCTCCCTTTCATTGTCAGACTTATGAAAGATATCTTACGCTTAATCTTAATGCAGAGCTCATTGTGTTCATTGAGGACGTGATGCAGAGTAGAGCACCTCTCGTTCGGTTTCATCCTATTGTCCGGCGCTATAATAGACTCGATATCTTCGTTCACTTTATGGAATCGCATTCGGAAATAATAGGCCAATGAATTGAAGTGACCGTAGCTGATGTAAGCCAGGGCTGAGCAGTAGTACACCCAAACAGTCAGAAGGACTGTCCAGAATATGGTTGTCGGCTGACTCACTGCATTAGACCGGAAGCGCACGTATGCGATCCAGGAGAACATCATTGAGCCGATGACTGCCCTCACATTTGTAATGACAGCCATCTTAGCCAAAGTCTTCTTAGTCTTAGCGAACCAGTGGTCAGTCATCTCTACATTCAAACCCATAGTCGATGGCGGAATGAATCCCTTGAATACAGCGAACGGAGACAACCAACTCATATATCGCAACTTTTCTCCCCGATAGTAGAGTCGGGACATCAGAAAAGTATAGACCGACCACAGGGTCAAAGCCATTGTGAACTGTTTGGCCGGTCGGGCGGCCTTAGCTTCGCCTAACAGATTGCGAATATCCGTGTCGTCAATGAAAGCCAATAATATATTTCTGGAGAAGACTATTGTATTTAACGACAAAAGGAACAGTCCGTACAAGCGTTTGGTAGGCCTTTTGATTTTGCCCCTAATGTTGCCCTGGAGGTAGTCCTCAATGCTTTGCGACAAAAAGCCGAAATATCGCATATATCTGTCGATTTTGAAGATCTTATCGGTCGGCAGATATCCTTCAGCCAGGACCATTTGTTCCTTCCCGCCAACCTGGCTGAAGTACGGCATACGACTCGCTTTACTCATCTTTCAGCCGATTAGATCTGGTTATACAGAAAGCAACTGCACTTAAGAGTGCAATAACTTATGCAAAATATAAATCAAATATTAATACTTTAAAAGTCTCTTAAATAACAGAATATTAATTAACAAAACTTTTTGCTTTCAAATAAATCGGATAAATATTTAACTTCGAAAACAAAAGATTAAAAAAAATTTGCTCTTATGTAACGAAAATTAGCCAACTCTTGATTCTGGGTATTATTCAAGCATAAACTGTGAACTGTTAGGCGAAAAATACGACGCATATATCTTAGCTATAAATTGATCCAATTTAATGACTGAGATGAGGCAACTTTGAAGAAGACATACACACATACAGTACAGTGCAGTATAAATATTGGCGACAACACGCAAATTAGTAATTTATTATTAAGAATAGAAATATGTTCTGCCTTATAATTCTAACGGTTCTGAGTTATCGACTTATTTTTCATAAAACTACTTATTGATCCAAAAATTTTCATTATTTCTTAAGTTTTAAATAAGAAATGAGAATAACTTTAATTATAATTATGTTTTGTCTCTATTTCTCTGTTTAAGTAACTTATATTCGGTTTATCGTACTCTTGGTATAGAAAAATATTTGCGAATATATTTATTTATGTTAATTATTATCTGATTATTTGAGACCTTTATCTTAAAGATAATCTATAAAGGGATAGATAATTATGTAATAACAGGTGTAGAAAACACTCTTTAAAATATAGTTTGCTCTCAATTTTGATCAATCGATTGCGAACTTTAATTCAATTTTTATTTAAATAATTATCGCATCCCTATAGACGTCTTCACACAAGTTATATGAATCAAAATATAATTTCAGAATTATTTTTCTGCTTTTGATTCGATAATAAGCTGATAAGTGAACTGAAGTAAAAATAAATTGTTTGGCAAAAAATAATTATAATTTATAATAATCTTTAATTTAATGTTTATCTCGAAACCAATCGTCAATAAGTATAATAAAGTTTATTTTAATTATATATTCATGTTTTTGGGGAAAAACTAAATTAAATCTCAATGTTATTCGTCGTTTGCATTCATTGCTAATTGATTTTTCTCTTAACCATTAGATCTTAAGAATTGAATTAATTTAGATGCCATTCAAATGAGCCAAAGGCTAATTATCTACTATTTTATCAAATGTTTTTATGCATTCAATTCGGTCTAAATATTATTTTTTTTAAATAATTAGAAAAAAATAATTTGTATTTATCTGTAATTATTTTGTTTGAATAATTAGATATATATAATAATTATTTTCTCACAAAAGCCATAAAAATTTACCGCAAAATCCACTAAAAAAAATAAATCATAATTATTCTGATTAAACGAATATTAAAGTATAAGAAAAAAATAAGCTATGATTGAGTAAAAGCAAATAAAATTGATTCCAGTTTGAAATTAGTCATTAATTCTTATCATTGATCATTGAATTCCTGCAGAATTATCGAAACAATATCGGTGTCAAAAATATTCTGTCAAAGATTTATTACATTCCGATAATTAATATTCTATACAAACATATACTCTATATCTCTGCGAACTTATTCGACTGTATAATGAGTTTAATTTAATTCATAAGACTATAAGAAAAAGAGTTTAATTGCATTTCAAAGTTATTCAAAATTATGTTATTAGTTGTAATAACTCATACTATTAGCCCATAAGACAAATTCTGTTTCTAAAATAAACCATAAAATCTAATCAATTGAATAAATCAGTAAAATTAAGAAACAGTAAAAATAGTCTGACTTTAAATAAAAAGAGTAAAACATTGAAATTAAGAAAACATTTTAAGACCTAATTTGAATAAAAGCTAACTTTTATCGACAACTCCCAGCTTTATCTCAACATTGAGTCTCTTTTATATCTTAACTATATTTAAATTCAATTATAAATTCGTAAAAATTCTGTTCTCATGACTGAAACAGTTACTTATTTTTATGATTATTTAGTTGAGTTAAATGCCTATAAGAGGAGCACAAAAAATGAAACAAATATTTTAATGATATTTTCGTTCAATAATATAAAATATTTTAAATTTTGTTGAAATTTTAAAATGAATTTTGTTTAAAATCCTCTAAAAGGATGAGAAGAAGAGTATTTCAAGTGAATAGCTTTTCTTTGCCCACTATTCCTGAAGAGGATGAGCCAGATAATCAAGATGTAGAAGAAGTAGGTGAAGAGCACAGTGAGATTGAGGCACAACAACAGGAAATAGGAATCGATTTGAATTTTTTGGGTGAAAATGGTTTTTATGTAATTGAATACATAAATAGAGGAAAGTTTGGAGAAGTCTATTCTGCAAACGCCAATGAAAGGGCACAAAGGATTCAACCAATCGATCGGATGCCAGAGGAAGGAGTGATCGGACAAAATGTTTGGCAATTGGGCGCTCAGTCATATGAACTGAGATCAATGGAAGGCTACAAAGTGGCCATCAAATACATACCGCCGGCTGAGCATCAGCCCTGGGATGATTCAGATTCTGAGGTAGACTTAGAACCGGATGACATGGGTGCCATCGGAGGTATCGATGCTTTATTTTCTGCCGTTTCTCTCACAGATTCAAAGGATCGGTTCAATGAAATACGGAAACTCATAGAACTGAGTCATCAGAATATAGTCGATGTCTATAATGTTCTCGAAGACCAACGAAAGGCAATCTATATTATTATGGAGTTTCTCGATATGAATCTCAAGGAATGGGTTGAAGCTATGGACGAGTCGGCAAAAAGACTGGATGACCGACAGGTCGAAGCATTTCTCAGGCAATTGATAGATGGGTTGGCATATCTGCACAGCCATCACATCTATCACAATGACTTACATGCAGGTAATGTAATGATGACACTGAACGACAGGGGTTTTCTTACGATTAAGTACGTTGACCTGGGTCAGGCAGAGTATTTCAGTGAATACAATTCACCTGAGGGTGACATAAAGGGTTTGGGTCGTTTGATTCGATTAGTCATGACTTTACTCGATTCAAATAACCCAGAATTTCGTTCAGAACTCGAGACCTTTGCCTACACAGCACTGAAGGGATATTATAGTGATATCAATGAAGTTATAAAACAGTTCGAAGACTTGAGACGACTATTAATCGGTTCGCCAATTGTTGAACAAAGAAAAAGAAGAAGCAGTAGTGGGAACTAGAGGTAGATCTGTATTGAAAAGTGGAGTGGGTTGACAAGTGATATATGTGGCCAAACACAACATAACTGTCTCTTTTATTTATATGAATTCACTTTAAAGTTAGTAATTGGAGTGAAATATCGAAAATTGAGCCCAATTTTAGATAGAATTAGAATTTTATTAATATTTATAAATAAAAATATGGAATATCTGCGATATAGTCAAGTATTCAATTAGTCAACTAACTTATAAGGTTGGTAAGTTTTTAATATTTTCCATACAGTCATCATTAAACTTGAGCATTTAGCTAAAAAATATATGAAAAATCTTACAAGTTAGTTGGGCAACAATGCTAGAAAACAACCCGGTTAAGCAACTGATCTGGATTATTCAAAGATTTTAGTTATTATTCCACCTTCCTTATTGCTTTGTTCTTGTTAGTATTTACTGATATTCTGTGCACAATAATACTCGTGTTTACCAATATTTTTATACAGTCTAGTACAATTCAATTATGCATACAGGCAAACCATTGAAATGAAAAAACATCATTGTATCAAGTTAATTTTACAACGCTAATAATGTGAATAAGCAAAAAAAATAGCTGAAAAAATAATTAAAAACCATTTATATGAGAGCACCTGATGGTCTAATCTAATCTTATCCGATCTGATGAATATCTAATATTCTCATATTCTCAATATAGACCCTGAGAATATTGTATATTATATGCATTCTATAAATATTCTTAAAATTTCAAAATTTAAGCTCAAGTTTTTTGAATTAAGTTTTCTTATATGAAAATTATAGGTTTGCGTGCATTGAAATCATTAAGAATTCATTTCTAATGAATTTAATACCAAATATAAGCTTCAAATTTTGGATGCATTGAAATATAAGAAATAATACAATTCTAGTATTTCTTACTATTTTTCGTTTGCATTTAAAGCGTTTTTATAAAAAAAACTGACATTTTTTGGATTTTGCATTAAATTTTTGAATTCAAATGCAAAGCAATAAAGAATCGTTTGATACGAGACTAACGATTGAAAGTACAAATGTTGACGAAAAATATCTGCCAATGACTGATCTCAATAACCAGTCCAAGACTATAGATAAGGTAAGTGTCGGAAATTGAATTTCTTATAATTATTTATGTCTTAATCCATAGAACACGAAATGTTCGGCTGTTGTCGAGAGCGGCAAATATTTGCTAACCTGTGAGCCACAGATCAAGACTTTATTAGATTGTATTTATCGCGGATACAAAATATCGAGTTTGTTATATATATTATTTCAGTATATAATGACAATCCATTTGTCATCGCCTCCTAAATATTGCCTACTATTTCACACGCTCTGTGTTGTGCTTATTATCCATTGCTCAGCTTCATCTTAATTCTAGTCTCTCCCAGGCCATAAATCTTTTGCCATTTGCTTACATTAATTCAGAAACATACTGTATCCAATAATTCAATCATTACTTAATAGCAATTCTTTTCCTGAATTCAATTTATAGACTAAGTCTTGAAAATAATTTCACAGAAAGAGTGGTAAAGGTGTGTGAAATATAACTAAAAATAATTCGAGCAAATTGTTTGTCACTCAATAATATCCAAGAATACTACCCGGCCCTGATTTTACCCAACCCAATACCACTATCGAAGGCTGACTTCCGCAGCACTACTCGATTAAGTGAAAGATTCAAAAAATATAGATTAGTTTGAAATGCAATATATTGTACACCAGTTTTAGAGCTGATTCACAGATAGCCAGACCTAAAGCTAATGAAATGCATAGTTCACTCAATCACTGCAAAACATGATATACTGCTCTACAGTATACTCGCATAAAGTTTTTAGACTTCTTTTGAAATCTTTATTTTCATCAATGAATTAAAATCTGGATATAATTATAGAGGAAAACGATTGCTTAGGTCTGATAAGTCCCTATTCTGGTGCTTATGACTGGTCCTCTTACAATCAGGTTTGGCATTCAACCAATTCATCAATTTATAAGTATTAATGCATTTCTTATTAATAGATATTATACCGAATGAAAAATCTCGGTTCGGGGTTAGTTAGCATTGGCTGTGAAGCCGACAATAAAACTATTATCGCTTTCTTTGGAAGAAATAATTTCAAAGTATTTTTAGCTTAAAATGTCTTAAAAGTAATTAATGTTTGATGCGATTAATCACTATTTCTATTGATTGCAGTTATTGATCGCAGAGTACGCTTGCTATCACTTTTCAATGGCAGTGGTGGCCATATATGACACGGCAGAGTCAGAGACTTGGAAATACATTTTCCATCAAAGTTAGACAACATTTCTATTCTCTGCTATCCTTTACCTGATAGACAAGATTCTCAAAAATTTAATCTTTTACTCAATCAAAATATATTTTCAGTTGAGCCCAAATGTGTTATCGTTGACTCCAACGAAAGAGCCAAACGACTTATGGGTTCACTTCGTTATCGAGTTGAAAGTCTGATCTTGACCTGCGATCACTTAAACCCGGACACTAAGACTGTTGCCGAGAAAAAGGGCACCAAATTGTATGCATTCAAAGAAATAGAGGTTTTGAACAAACAATGCGTGCATTTGCACATCGATTTGAAACTCATTTAATTTGAATATAAATATTATATGTTTTGCTGGTATTGAACAGAAAATAGGAATGAATAATACGCAAGCATTCAAAGTAAGCATTCAGTATATAAGTCATAATTAACTAACAAACAAAATAAATTGAGGCAGAGATGCGTTCTTTGATAAATGAATTTGAATTCTCTGATCATATGATAGATACCGAGTTCAACAGATTTAGCGAGTAATACAACTAACGGGCCTTTAATTATACGAAATTCTAATTGAATTACATTATATTATTCACAAATCTCAGTCATATCTTATACGAGTGGAACGACAGGAAATCCTAAAGGAGGTAAAAAGCATCATAAAAAGGGTTTTTAATATTAGACTACAAAAAAACAATTTTTTAATTTTATATTCTATTTGTTATTCTCCTCTAAGCCCTCCTAACCCACGGCAATCTAGTGGCAGCTGTTTCGGGACTTCTCTTGCATTTAGTAAACGATACAGAATTTGATTGTTTTATCTTTAAGTGTCAAACGTTGTTAACAAAAAGCAAAACTAATAATTGAAAACAGGATTCAAACTTCAATCTGAAAGAGGAGACAATGATATCATATCTATCGTCCGCACAATTACGCGAACGTATACTAAAAGTTAATTAATTTAAAAATTATTCAGATTTGTCGACAAATATTTGAACTTTAAATTGGAGTCAAATTAATTACAATTTATTTTTCAAGGCCTGTATGTTCTACAGCGGAGGTCGTATCGGAATATATTCTGGAGATTTCAAAGATCTGTCGCGAGATCTGCCTGTCCTGCAGCCGACTGTCATGATATGTGTTCCCAGAATTCTTAACAGACTTTATAATCGAGTTATTACTGAATACAACAAAAATTTTAATCGCTTTTTAATTAAAAGAAACAAATTATTTAAATTTTATTCGTTTTGTTTCAGGTTATATCAAAAGTTAGAGGCAATTGGGTCAGATCCAGGGTCTTAGATATAGCTCTTAAATCAAAACAACCGGAGATCGTTAAGTAAATTCAAAGCTTTTTTATTTATTTCAATTCAATTCTTAGAGAAATTTTATACTTTTATCGCTAAAAATCACGAAATAGTAGACCTCTGACTATAGAGCCGAGCAAAGATGCTTCTGAGTACTTATATAATAATATAATAATAATATTTATTGAGATTAAGAACATGTCTTAAAATTACAAATGCTTTACAGATATTCAGTTAAAAGGTTTACATATTTAGTA
>JAQIWA010000095.1:0-53305 GCA_034693305.1 Eueremaeus valkanovi | reverse complement strand
CAAGTTTTTCTAGATTATAGTGAATTTTCAGACATTTTTGTAATACCTCTGAACAGGGACCTTTAACTAGGATTCTGATTATGACTCATATTAACCACTTTTTTCAACTATAAAATTATTCGTTTCTATACCCAAAGTAGTTAACATAGTTTTATATATTGCATAATTTGCAAACAAAATCATAGTTTACTTGAATTAACAAGGTTAATAATAATATTTTGAATGAGAAGGGGGTCGAAAACTCATCAGCAAGTATCCACATATTTTTAAACCATTGTGCTATTTGGAACGAACCCCTCCCTTGCGCATCACTCATAATTACGTAATTTACTTCAAAAGAGCTCTCAGTTCCCTAAATTTCAACTCTCTTATTTTCTCTAAAAGCATGAAAGCTCAATATTTTTAAATGACTACAGTTTAGATAAAACATAGCCAGTTGTGGTGGGTCAGTTGTGCCACAATACAAATTGAACCGACTCTTTGAACCAATATTTTCAAACCAAAAAATAAATACTGAAATAAATGGAAATACTGGTCAATTAGATTACCACCGGTAATAAGTTAGTTAGTACTAGTACGATACAGCATATTTAAGCTCTGCCTGGTCGCTTCTGTGATTATTGGCACCAAATTAAGACTAGTATAAAATCATAACTACTTTTGTATATAAAGTGTTTCCACTCTTTGATTATGATTTGAAAACATTTGAATCGATTTATTTCATTCTCAAAGCGATTAATCATTTGAATGAATAACAAAAAAACAATTCTTATGTAAATTTCAAACGAATTTCAATCAACGTTTAGACTTAAACATGAATTTTATTAAATGTAATCTTAAGACAAAAAATGTTAGTTTTCTTATATCAGTGTAACTTAATTCTGGTTTTGTTGAAACTTTCTGTTTAGCGTATCATCACTGCTGTGCATGACTTGTGTTTGCAGTCTATGTATGTAGTGATGACTTTACGCTATTGTGAAGACTCTTAACTATCTTTCGTCTCGACTGCAGAACTGGAGAGCCAACAGAGCTAACAGACCTAACAGAGCCGACAGAGCCCACGCCTGTCTGAAAACATTAACGACAAACAAACTTACTTTCGAAGTACTCTTTACTTTGTTATTACACGCAGTGCTGACTTTGTGGGACAAACACCACAAAGAACTCGATGACAGATGTTGTCGTTCACCAGATTATAGCACAACCCATATTAGTCCAACACTAAACACCAATAACACTAACTCTGATTCTGAGTCTCTGATTCTTAAATTTATTTTCTTTTTTTTCTGTTGTTATATAAACTAAAAATCTTTTATTATATAACTTATCGTTTGATAAATACTATATTATCGACAAAATATTAAATCTAAAGAAATTGTTTGGAATTCAAAACCAATTGATTGAAAATAATGTGTGAAATGAAAGCTGACATTAGTTTTAGGAATTCAGAGGTCATAATAGCTTTTAGTCCCGAAATGGACTTTAGAATTAAGCATTAAATTCAGACCAATAAAAGCAGAATAAATCTGTACTTAGTTTTTGTCAATAAAATTACATAAGAAGACAGACTGACAACAGTTGGAGTGCTTTCGCTTCGATTCAATCCGACTATTGTTCTGATCTGAATGAACACAGATTTCAATGCAATCTCTTTTGACTGCAATTCAGGAATTTGTTTGCAATACAATCAGATCAACAATAAATTAACAAGCCTATTTAATTAATCAATAATATATTCTTTATCACTTTTCAAAGGAATGGACAGCTCAGCAAAACCTCGGGGGTTTTTGGTGGTTTTCAAAAACTAGTGGAGTATTTTTGCTATACCCCCTTGGCCATCCCTATTTTAAATTAGAGCAAAGCATAAGTTTATTTCAAATATAGGCCGATTTAGGCTATCGATTACTAATAACCCAATAATGAGAAAAAGTAATGCAATTCTTACTATTGTCTGAACTTTCTCTAAGGATTACTCCGCAAAGAAAAATAAATAGCAAAGTAAACATTAATTCTCCTGGTCAGTTTTAGGCTGTCAATTTATTAATTATGCTCCAGTAAAATTTTTATTTTGTATTCACGCACTCAACTGAAAAATATTTGATAATCAATCAAATTATTATTTCGTTATTTTCATACTTTTATAAGCAATAAAATAACGCAAAATATTTTTGATATTACATGAGATAAGTATTGATATGAGTCCGTGTTCAGTCTGTGTTCGGTTGCTATTTCTGTTACTGTACCCATAGCTACAATTTATAGCTGACATTACTTTTTTCCGGATTGTCTTTATTTGATTATCCATTAAAAAAGTGTCCTATAATTGGACACTCTTTAGTCGAATTACCACAAAGTGTTACAAGAATTATGGCTCATATGTGTTAGAAAGAGAGCGCTTAGTCTAGAGACAACACCTCAATAGTGAAGTAAGACTTAATTAAATTATATGAAAATACATTAACGTTCATAAAAGTTATGACTTTTGGTTATAAATAATAACTAATAAGAAAGTGTCGAATGAAAGAGCCATTAGATGTCAAGCAGAGATAGACAATGGGTTCGACAACAGGGGGGGTCAGCCAAAATTTTGGCCAAAAGGGGTGCAATGAATCAATTTTTTCTCCCAAAAGTACCCCATTTTCGATTTTTTTCGCCAAATCATCGAAAAACAAAGGGAGGGGTCAGCCTCAGACAAAATCTTAGGGGGGGTTAACCCCCTCTACCCCCTCCATTGCCTATCACTGATTTCAAGCCATCGAAGTTCAGATCTTTAAATTGCGGTCAAATACTGTACTTTTCATTCAGTCCATGAGAATACTGGAAATGATTAATAAAAGTTTTGTTACAATTAATTCAAAATACAATTCAACTAAAAATGCATTCAATGCTAACAAACAAGAATTCGTTTCTTTTATTGAAATCAACTTTTGCTTGAATTGAAGTCAGTTTTAAATAAACTTTCGATTAAATTAAAATTCATATATTTTTTAATCAAATAAATAACTTTGGGTTTAATAATAGAGTATAAGTGGCAGAACTGGAATCGCTTCGTCTCAATAAGTCTACTATAGATCGACAATCAAATGAAATGCAAATACAAAATGATTTCAACACTTATTTCAAAGTTATTTTTGGTTTTTTTTTGAGTAAAAAAATGTCTAAATTAAACGACAATTGAATCGAAATATAGTTTAAAATCAAAGTCTATTCGAAAGACACTTCGAAAGCGAAGGCAAAGGGGTGGACAAGGGTTTCATCGATTGCCAGGATCTGCAGCGCCTAGTATTCTGCGGACAACCCGTATATCTCTGACCATAACAGTCACTCGTTTGCTATTAATGGCCACAATATTGGACTCTTTGAACAGTGCGATCAGATAGGCCTCAGTGGCCTCCTGTAGGCCCAACAGAGCCATCGGCTGCCATCGAATCGAGTTCGAGGAATACATGTCTTCGAGTACTTCCCGGACGAGTCGCACGAATGGCAACTTCCGCAGCAGTAGATCCGTTGTCTTCTGCAGACGTCTGATCTCCCGAAGAGCTACTGTTCCCGGTTTGAGGCGGTGTTTGGCCTTCTGTTGGCTGTGCTGTCCATCACGTGTCTGACTGTCTGTCCTCTTCTGAGGACTCTTTACTTTCCTCTTCTTTGGGCCTATTTTTTGCTGCTTTTCCGCCAAAACTGCCGATTCTTTGGGTACGGGTGCGCTCGAAGGGGACGCGACTTTGGCAGGAGTTTTGGTCATTGTCTCACTTCTGGTTGACTATCGGTTTGGCTTTGAATTGATTGTAAACCTAATTACAATTAAAACACAATTTTATAAAACAAATCAAAATTGTATTGAATTTTGTTTTTATCGATATTCCGAACGAATATAAATCGGTTTCTCATTGGCTCTCATTCGCAGGCCTTGTGAACGACGAGCTCTTTATGAGTCTAACGGAGAATATTTTATATTATATAATATGCGAGACATCCATAATGTCGAGTGAAGTATGCTTTGAATAGAGAGGATAATTGGGTTTAGGCCTAACCGTTAACTTCTAATAATCGCAGATCTAATGCAATGCTTTCTAAATTAACTCCAGTTTCTAATTATTTTGGTCTACAGTTCATAAAAGTTTTGAACAGAACTGAAAGCCATTGACTGATTAAAAATAAGTTTATGACATCAACTCAATTAAGATATTTGCATAAATGTCTAACCACTGCTAATACAGTAATAAACAAACGACTGCTAAACATATGATTATAATTATAATGATTGGTCCCAACAATAATACATATTCTGATCTGACATTCATTAATAAAAGTTCATTCAAACGAAATTAATGAACAAAAGTCTCACAGAATTTGTTTGTTCACTCAAATTGAATGAATCGAAGAGAATATAGTAATAAGAAAATTATTAAATTTATTGTTTCTGAGCTTTAAATGTCGAGCTATTGGCCTATTGTTTACATTTAAACAATAAGTCAGTCTATACTGTATTGTACTGTAGTGTTGGGAATGACCGATACGATAGGCCAAAGCCGCAGATGGTCTTTACCAGTGCTATAATGGCTTCCAAACATTTATATCAAACAATGTGTTACTATTACTCGATTTTATTGACCCATTGCTCAATAAAGTGACTAGATTCACTTGTATTCTATATGTAAAAGCACCTGCTCTCTATCTCAAACATTATCTATCCTATCCTTACATTCCTCATTTCAACCCTCCCTTCCATCTGCTCTCTCTCTTTCTCTCTCCCTATCTCTTCACTTGTGTGCCTAAACTTCACAATTATTAAATGGGAAGCGATTTTGTTATATATACTCAAATATATTGCATGTATTGGCAGAGAGAGTATAAAACAATATAACGTATAAGTTCTCCATTCGTTTCAATCAACACTAAGCCGTAAATATTCTTCTATATCGACGAGGATTTTATATTTCAACAAAGATTTATTGTTAACATTACTTATATTTGTTTTTCTCAATTGAACGCCTTTTTTCACTTCCAAACAGTTAGAAGAACTTTACTTCAAAAATAAATAACTGAACGCAAAAGTATCTGAAAAATTCAATTTTTATCTTTGCTTTCATTTTTCATTTCTATCCTTTATATATATATTTGGTTTTATAAGTCTTTAAATATAATTAAAATTATTTAAAACTAATTTTAAATACATTTCTTCTGAACTAAATGAGTGGACTGGGCATATACTGTAACTGTTCCAGTTAATCAATACAATAGATTCAATTTTAAGATTTCATGTGTATTATTGATTGAGATAAATCGAAATCCAATATTAATACGCTTTGTCTTAAACATTGTTATACTTCATAACTGTTTCTCTGTTCCCAAACTTACAACCCGTGAACTCGAGATAAGAATATTAAACGAATAAAAGTCGAAGTTTGCTCACATATGACGGAAAGGTTTCAAGTCTCCGGTAATTCAAGAATCATCTGCTGTACTAACTGTTCATCAAAATATAATGCAATCAAATGTTCAAAAAAATTGTTAAAATGAAAAAACTATTTCTCATTTATGTCCAATAATTCGATTCGATTGGAATTTAAGTGTAATTTAATTTATAATCAAAACTAACTGAAAGTTTGCAAATATGTGCAAATATTAATGAGTAGTTTTATATTTTATTCATTCAATTTAATTGAATAATGTTTTCTGATTTGTCGAATCGAGAATCGACTGAGAATTTGTTGGCTTTAAAGCTATTTCTGGAATTAGTCGAATCGAAAGCTCTTTTGCCTTAGAGTTCAGTCCAATCGAAGGCAAACTAAACTATTTTTCTTTTGGTCTTAAATTAGTTGATGCATACGATTCCTTGTTTTGATCGTAAGGAAAGCGAAATTACTTCAGACATCAGGTTTAATGTTCATTATCTTCTAAGTGTTCTTCACATTCAGATACGCCCTGTCGTTGTCGTTGTTGTTGTTGTGAGGAAATCCAAATCAAGAGAACAGTAAAGGCTATTATTCTTCGGCTGCAGTGTAGGTAAGTATAGTATAGTATAATATAGTATAGACTTTCGTTTCAGTTATATATTGCTGTCGTTAAACAGTTGACTCAAATATATCGATAAAACAAAATTAGTTTTAAGGAGAAAATTATTGAACCAATCGTATGAACAGAATATACTGTAGAACAGAATTATAGCCAAAAAGACGTTTATAATTAATGAATGCAATCTATTCAGAAGACTCTTTAATATAATTCCCAGAATTGCGACCCTGAGCTGATGAATGATTATATCGATTCAATCTATTAGTTAACAAATTAATTAATTTAATTCATTCAAACCATTTATTTAACTGTTTTCAAAAGCAAACAAATTTAACTAAAGTTTTGGGAATAAATGATTGGTTGAAAAAATTGCAATTTATTAAAGGCTTTTCCATTTGATCCGTGCCTTTCATTGTGATCAGTGAAGACATTGTAAGCGCAATGATTGTACGAATTGATCTTTGTATGTTTGGGCACAACCTCTACTGCTTTATGTTTAATACGTGATCCCATGTCTACACCCAATACTAGTTCAAGGATTTGCTGTCAATTATATAAATAAGTGTTTGAGTTAACAAACATTTTTCAATTTGATTAAATTGTATTGATTTTAGAGGTAAAGACCGCTCAATATAATTGACTTTTCTATCACAATGTTTGGGGAAATCATATAAATGTATGTTTCGATGGATTACTTGTGAGCCAAAGGAGATTTATCCGATTGGCTCCACATATACTGTAAATACGTTTATTCAAAGATCAGAAAAAGTATAGAAAATAAGTTTTTAATTGAATGGAATATAATATGAAGTCTGGAATCTCTTTTGATTTATAACTTGTTTTTCTGTTTCATTTAGCCCTTAAGGATATAAATTAAATTTATTTTTTATCGATGAAAAACTTCTGCTTTCTATCTCTCACTCTTTCATTGTTCAGCAGAATTTGTTTTTAACAAAAAAAATCCTAAAAAATACTATTAAATCATTCAAACAAACCTCAGAGGAAAATGCGTTTTTCGCTTTAGATTAGCGAAACATCAAAACTAATTGTTTAAATTCAAACTAATGACTCGTATATAATCTTAATTTAGTGCACATATAAAATAGAGTCGAAATTAAAGTTTAAAAAAGTAAAGAGAAGTAAAAGAAAAAATTCAGATCAGAAAAAAAGGATTTATTTCAATGATAAATATATCGATTACTCACTGAATATATCTTAAACAAACAATTCCTTCCAATATATCTTCTCTTAAAAATTTATTTTCTTATTGAGCTTTATGTTCACGTGATTGCACTTAAAATATATTGAGCCAAAAAACTAAAGGATCCGTTAGATATCAAACTCAATAAAGTTTTCTTTTTGTGTTCAACCAATTTCTATAATAATTTTTTGTATTGTTTTTTATATCATTTTTATTATAAATATAAAACTGGGAGTTGTTTTGCTAAAGACATCATCAAAACTAAGTTATAATTAAAATATTAATGATTTTTTGTGCTCTTATTTAAGTGAATAATTGCTTGAAAATGAAATTCTTGGATAAAACTCAAATTGCATATTCATTTTCTAAGCGAACATTTCGTTGATTTTATTTTTTAGTCGACACTAAATTCAAACAATTTTTTCAATTATGTTCAATGATGTGCAAGCAAACAGACCAAACTAGGAAATGTGCCCTTGAATAGGAATCTAGCAATCAATCTACCATACATTCAGTGTACATTCTAGGCACTTTAATAATTTTACCAGAGAGAAAGTATCTAGTTGATTTTTGCAGCATTCTAGCAGAATTATGGTGCATAGAGAATGTTGCAGGTGGCCATCCTTGCTTATATTCAACAATTCCTAACACTGTTCCAAACGTCCATTAAATTTGAATCCAATTTTCTATTGTATATGAATTGAATATTTTATGTGAAAATGTTTTTATATTGTATTATAAAAATTCAGTCAAATTTTTATTGCTTGGAATAACGTCTCTGCAGTCGACGAATATATTCTGTCAATAAATTTTAATTTTAATACTTTCTCTGCCTTTCGTTATATCATATAAAAGAGAATTTATTATATTTTACTCTTCACTTAATACGAGTTGGTTTTTACAATATTCATAATAATAGTAAAAAGGAATCTGATCACATTTAACAGAGAGTGTAATAAAGTCAATGTTATATTAAAGCCAACAATGCTTTTATACCCAATGGAAAGCCTTTCACTTTTCTAATGCCTTTTTCTAATACTTTATATGCCTTTCATATAATAGTTGTTATTCAGAGAAAAATATAAAACGTTTGTTTGTCATCCGTCGGCCAAATCAGCCCTATTAGAGAACGCCTCCAATGAGTTCAATCTCATCTCAAATGTCAGTCAGTCTAACAAATGTAGCAAAAATGTCATTCAAGTTAGGTTTGGATGCATTGAAGCGAATCATAATTATTAAACATTATAATGAAATCAGTGAATACATGTATAAAATGATAGTAACGTTCAGCACAGGTAGCAAACAAATGAAAATAAAGAAGAATTGAAACACAAAACAGAAAACATTTTTCGACTAAAATATTTAAATAATAATGAGTCGGTTATACATTAAAGAATAGATAGTTTCAATGTATTCATAGATTGCTATCATTGGCAACGATACGACTGAATGCCTAAAATCCGTCGCATTTTTATCGGTTATTCTTTGACTTCTGAATGAATAAAACGATTTGATTTGCGCTCATTTTGAAGGCACAATAGATTCACAAATTGCTCATTTGAGTGTCGTATGTATTATACGTAAAACACATTCAATATCCTGAACTGCCTTCACGTCTAACTGTGTCTATCTATCATACGATACCATCTCTTCTCTATCTATCTATTTCTGCGTAACTTTTTTCGTATTCACTGTTTGTATGATTGTCTGCAAACGCAGCGAACAATTCCGATGAGAATACATAACAACTATTGTATGAATTTTAACTCTAAAAAAATGACAACACTTTCCAAATATTTTGTGAAAGTATTTTAAAAATTCATTTCACGAACACATCATTCGTAAGGCATTAAAGACAATATTATTAGTCATTGCTTTTTAAATCTAATCAATGTTAAAACAGAACCAATTCTTTTTGGTTATAAAATATTCCAGATTTTAATCGAATTTCTCTTATATACAAAACTTTTATTCTCTTCCTATCAGTAAAGACATGGGTTATTCAATTGAATTTTTTTTTGCTGAGCCCTCTAACTGTATAGCAGACAATGATGGGTCTGGTATTGAAATTATTTAGTTGAGCACATATTTCGATGACAGCTTAATATAACATATAATGTAATTTCAATGCATAGCCTTTACACAATTCTTCAGCAATTTATTTCGCTTTCGCGCCAAGTGTTCCGCAAATATACTTTGATATGATTCGTATGATTCATGTTATTACAAATATTCTATGATTGCCAACAGTGCTAAAGGCAGGCCAACCCCACAAAGCCGTCGTCTATAACTCGATTCTTATATCTTTTGTCATTTTTCTCTTAGAGAATGTCATCCAAAATATCAATCGTTAATCTATTGACCAATACTTTTCATGGAATCAATTCATATCAAAAATTTCTGATAAATATTTGCTAAATATATCCTTTCTATTATACAATGAACTTCCAAATACAAAAAGATAAATACTTCGCAAGTTTTAGATTAAAGGCAAAGACATATCTGTATTCAATCAAAGGTTTTCATTTCAAGAGTCGTATTTGTGGTAAAAGTTCGAAGGTCACTGTCACATACAGGTAATCTAGGGTAATTCTAATTCAAAATATCTAAAATTTATTCTCTCATAAAAGCTTAAGAATGTGTCCGGGTATTGATGCACTTAACTGTATATCTTTGAAGCATTACATCAATTCAAGTCTATTCTTATTTTGTATTCATATTCTATATTATAATAAAATTTCAGTTCTTTTGAAATGATATTAAATATACATAATATGTATTAGATTTCAATTGAATCCAAAAGCAATTAATATTGTTTTTCTGAATAAGAAATATATTCATAAGAATCAGATTTCGGTATAAATTTGTTTTCTCTCATAATCTTATTGAATATTAATTGAAAAGAATTACTAAATATTAAAATAAAAGGAAGAAATGTAGTGAATGGATGAGTTGGGCTCAAGTATTCATTCAAAGGCTTGTTTAAAATGTCAATGCATTTAATATCCGTCGCAGACATTGAAATATAGCATTAGATGAATAATTGATCTGAGAATCTAATCCAATCCAATACATCTTACACTCATTATGGACTAAATTTTTAATTAATGTTTGAACAGTAATAACATTTGCATAAAATACATACAAAACTCTCCCTTAAAAGCCTCTTCCTTGCAGTGAAACTATACTATTTGGGCAAAAGCACTGTAAAGTTGATGTTTCATATCATAAACTACTGTTTGTTAAGCACTTGTATTCAGTTAAGGATAGAAATAATGGTTGATAAAAATAATGTCTTTTAGTACTGGGTCAATACTTCCAAGATGAGTTTGAAAACAAGAAATATTGTGAACTCTATTTGAAATATGAATTAATTATGAATTAAACTATTAATAGATTAATGAAAAAAAGGTAAAGAATATCGATTGAAGTCATAATTCCGATTTGATGTGACATTTATTGCGTGCATTAGTTTATTAATAAACCAATGGCTGTCATGCAGATCATCTGAACCTTTCATCTGAAAAGTTTTTTCTCTAAAATTATATACACTTTTTGTAAAGCTTTTAATTCAATTAATCAATCTTTTCATATATTCTTAAATAATAAGAAAATCATATTTACAGCCATTTCAGTCACGCAAATAAAATGTATTTAAAGTTTTATATTTAAATACTGTTATTGAGTGCACAACAGTTGCAAACTTTCTTAAGAATTAAGATTTTTTAAGACTTTAATTTTGTTTCGGTTCAAATTGTTTTATGTTATTATCAATACTGAACTCTTTCCCAAAGTCGCGAAACTTATTTTAAACAGAAGATCTTTGCAGGGATGGCCATCATTGGAGTCAGTTGACCGTCAGTTCAAGGTTAAATTAAAATATCAGTTAAATTTGATCGCAAACATTATTTTTTACTGATCCGACTCATTCGATTTGAAGTTTGGTAATATTTGCAAAATGTATCCACATCCATCCATAGTCCGAAGAGCGCACAGATTTACTTCTCATAGACATCCTTGGACTTGTGAGCGAAGTTATTTTCAGACAGCATTTGTTAGCCATAATAAACTCATAAGTCGTAAGTTTTTTGCATAAGAGCTTCAAAAGTATAGTTAACTCATATATAAAATAGATTTTTTTGGAAATCTCTGAATATAGGAGAAAGTGTGTCGACTCTGAACTAAAGGTTAGACTCAATGGCTTTGTGTAAGGAATGAATTTTTTATGGATTTATTTTCGGAGAGACATCGCATAAATCAATAACCATTTTTTGGGCACTGAATAGAACGGAGAAGAGATTTAATGAACTATAAGCCGAACTGAAGAATGAGCTTAACTTGTTTTATCTCTACTCTCTATAAAGAGAAGATTCTTCGCACTGGTATTCAAAGACAGGTCAAAGCTATCGAATTTCATTTGGTTTCAACTTTTAATCTGAATCCATGTTTACTGCTATAAGACATTGAGAAATGTGTTTGAGTGCAAACCAAGTTAAACCTATGCCAGCAATGGTTGTCTTCTGTAATGTTATGGTTGCAGTGAAGTCAGTGAAGTCAGTGGAGCGCTGACATGTCTCCTTTATGGGCCGGTGGTCATCAGAAAGATGTAGCCATAAAATGCATCATTTCCTCCGCTACTCATATATATAGCATAGCATTGAAAAGATAACAAATAAATCCTCTTTTCATAATAGAAAAGCAAATAAACAGTTGCTATGACTTGGGATGAGTAGCGATGAGTTCGGATGAGAACTCATTTTTCTAAATAATATCCTTAACTATAAAAAGAGAAGAAGGAAAAGATAGCAAATTTTAAACACTCATTCACTTTCGCTACTATTCCCTGTACTCCCCGGAGGGCTGTTCTAACGTGCGATCATTTCATGTGCGATCTGATGGAACAGTCTTTAGTTTCGCTCTCTTTTGTCAGACACAGTATGTATTCTTCTCTGACTTTACTCTACAGTACTCTACTCTACACTATATGTATGTACAGTATGTATGACTGTCTCTACGCTCTCGTCAGTCAATCCATGTATTCTGATGTCTGAGTTACTAATATTTGTAGTTTAGCGCCGAATAAAGAGCGAGAAAAGGATGGATACGAGAAAGGATGTGATATAAGATTTCTGACAATCCCTGGCACTGGGCTAATGCCCAAAGCTGTGGTGAAAAATTGGCGAACGCGAAACGACTTCATTTTTCATCATCATCTGTGAGCGCGTTATTCCCTGCGGTAATCGCACATAAGCCTAAGCAATGCACACAATGCCTAATGTCTGGAGCCTTACAGTTGCCTTTATTCGCTTGCGATCCAATACAACTGATACCTTCCAGTGCCTGCAAACAATGTGAATGCATTACTAATGTCTAACTTTTCGTTAGCCTAAAAGCCGAATCGAAAATGTTGTCAATAATATGACAGTAAATGATCTACAAATCACTGTTTGATATGCTCTGAGAACTTAGCAGAAAATGATTGCATTTGGAGTCACAAAAAGAAAATATCTATAACTTTAAGATAATATATAAAAAGCAAAATCAAGTTGTACTGCATGTTCAGCAGTGAGTGCAGGGGAACAGAGATCCTACTAAACAGTACAGTAACTGTACTGTTGGCTAAATATAAATCTTTATAAAACGAATTTTCACTCTCTTTTGTAGTTAACTCAAAGCCATCGAGAGGTCAAGCCTTAGAGCAATATTGATAGTGAAAAATCGCTGTTCATATCATTTTTGTCAACTTTATTAAATAAACTTTACATTATATTCTGTATATTCTGTATACTATTGTAGACACAAAAGTTATTCTTCTATTATACTGTATATATATTCATAGATATATTGTGTGTATATATAACATGAATACTAAATGCGAGTCATTATAATATTTTCTTATTTTACAATACAATACTCTGAATAACATTTTAGGATTAATTCAGGGAATGCTATATACTGTACATCCAATAAAGATCTTCACTATTCATAGTGTATATAAAATTGAATTTAATTATATTAAAGATAATTACTTCTTATCTCCCACTCTGTGTGTATGTCATCAATAGTAATAATATAATAATTATAATTATATTTCTAACAATTAGCAGAACTGAAGCAAAAGTGAAACTAATCGTGAAATACAAATATATATGACTTATATAATACTGTATTTGTGTAGTAATGATATCAATATTATGCTAATAACGCTAATATGTGTTATGCTATTATCATTGAGACATTCTCCTGACCTGACTCCGGTGGTCTGCGTGAATGCTAAAAGAGCTACTTTGCTTTGGTTTGCTTTTATGAGAAGATAATGGTATCTTCACTTCAGTATTACTCGAGTCTCGCGAATGGCATTCAGTGAACACACAATTCTGTGCAGTAGTCGTCTGATTGTTAGAACTAATGCTAACACTATTACTATTGCTATTACTGCAGCCGCGGCTCACAGATGCAGTGCTCGTAGCACTAGTAGTGCTGGCAGTGTTGGTCGCATTGCCAGATATGACACTCAACTGATAGGGTGGGGGCGGCTCATGGTTTCTCTGCTGGCGTAACAAAGACTGGTTCTGTGGATATGAACACAGAGCTGACGGCGCTCGGGATGAGGCGATCACTCGGTATTGTGTTGGCTGTGTCTGCGAACTAGAAAACAGAGATATGTCACCGCACAGGTTGGCCACGTGTTCCGGCGATTTGAAGAACGCGTTCGGATTCAGCGGTTGGAATGACTCGAGTGGGAAGACATGCGGCGAACTGGAAGTGTTGCACGAGACCCGGTACACCTGGGCGTCCCGGGCGTCACTCCGCTTCCAATAGCGTTTGCAAACATAACAGGTCAGGATTGTCAGGAACACCGATACTATGCAGGTCAGGCCAACTATCTTCAAGAGAATCCGAGGACTAAAACGTAAGCAAAAAACATATATTTCTTTTGATATCTGTTCTCCTCTTTGTGTGCAATGATTGCAATGCTTTAAAAGTTTGATTCATTTCTCTCTAATATTACTGTATTTTGTGTTCAAACCAAACAAATGATAGCATCGAATGAACTAATCTTTTTCTAATGAGATCTCGCTTTCATACAGATATACAGCACTGGTATTGCCAACAAAAATGGCATTTAATTAAATTGAAAAACTATTTGATCGCTTAAAACATACTCGAGTTGAGTCCGAGTCGGATGATTGGTATGTGTCTGAACTGCTTGACTCCTACGAGTGCAGCAATACTTGTAAGTTGGAGTTCCACAGCAATAGACGGCTTCCTCATTAGACTTGGTCGGACAGGAGAAGCCTGTATTCCATTTGCCGTATTGGTCGGCATAACCAGAACAGTAGTCGTCACCGAATACTGGAGTGAAAAATGAAAGAGAAAACAAATATTGATTTTTGTCGGTTTGAGCTCTGTTTACAAAGTGTGCGACTAATAGAAGACGATATGTACTGCCAGACAGAGAATGATATATCAGTTCACAACTTATAGTTATATACTATCTGTTAGGCGAAGATCATATACAGTGAGAGATGAGATACAGCTATGCAGTACAGATACAGATACAGCGATCTTCCCTTCCCTTAGGCAACAAGTAGTGCTCAGATCGATAGACAAGTATTTGTTACACAAAAAGATTTTATATGATCTGCCACTCCATACAGAGCTGACACACAGAGAGGCATACAGTCATAGAGTACTGTTACATACTAGAGCACCAGTACATATGAATTCATTCTTTGCATTCAACAACGCGAAAGACTATTTCATTTGGCCGGTAATACTGTGACAGTGTAACAGTGACTGTGCAGAGTAAGTCCAGTGCAAACTATTATAATTTTGCGCTCAAATAGAATCACATAAAAAGTTTGAGTGTATTTGAGTTAATACAGAGAAGAGATAAGGAATGATATACTAGTGGTATGTCTGCAGAGGAATCGAGAACTAAATACTGGATAACGAGTTAACGTCGAAAAGCGAGCGAACGCTTAATTAACTAATATTGAAGACAAGAATAAAGCCTCAGAGCAGGACCTATACCTCAATACCAGTGCAATTGTAGAACTTATGTAACAAAACAGAATTGTTGGCCATTACTCTAAGACTCATTCCCACCGGATTTGAAACGGATTTCCTCTTTCCTGTGCGTCTGTCGTAAATAAGAAGCTTAAGAGAGATCACTATTTTAGCCGAAGCCAACATCACTGTTACAGTGTCTACAGTCTGTACAGTCTGTGCAGTCTATACAGGGTGTAGAGCACATACACACAGGCAGACATGCATGTAGTCAACTATACCCTACATTAGCTGCAGTGCATCAGCACAAGTAAGGCAGCGATGCATACATACCTTGGTGATCTTCTTCGGATGACAATATTCTAACTTCCATTTAAGTCCTTATTTTCGGTCAATCTTTATCTCTGAGTGATTCCTCTTTCGAACCAATTCCAGGCCAAACCTATAAGACTTGGGATGTGCTGCTAATGCACTTTACTTATCATCTCTATTGTGTTTATCTGTAAAAACAATACAGTTAATGAACATTTGAGCCAGGCTCGATTCTGTTATAATTATATAATATTAGGTAAAAATTCTTTAAAGCTTTTAATTCAAGGGTTGTATTGAGTAAAGAATATATTCATTTGCGCTCCAGTTATATTCAATTGACTAAACTTTGGCCAAAAACGGTTTCCTTTCTTATATAAAGATCTTTTTAAGAGTATTCTTATGAATAGATTTTCAAATTCAACAAAAGATTGGATCACTTGTTAAGAAATGCTTTTAATGAATGTTTAACTTTAAAGCTCAATGTTTTCGGTACTAAACATATAAAACATTACAATAGAGTATACCGTATGGGAAACAAAGACAACAAAATGAGCTTAAAATCTTGAGAACGTATACATAGATTACTTTATTACTTAAATTGTGTGTTATGTGTGTTATGTATGCAGAATATATATAAACGTGATTTAAGCCCAGAATTAAAATCTGATCGAAAATTCCTAAAATAGTCTCCAATTCAGAGCACATACGAAACATAACATTATATTAAATGCTTTGAATGCTTAAAGTTAGCGCTCAGATGCTCGAGATTAGACTCGAGAAGAGAAGGATAATTACATGTTATCATTGAGAGTGATAATAACGAATCGTTACTTATCTTCTTAAGAAAAATTAGTGAATTCTTTGTTACTCATTATTCAAGAAAAAATATTTTTCTAAATTACATACAATTTATAAAAAAAATCATTACTTTTAAAAAGCAGTTTATAATAGAATTGTTCATTCTATGAAATAGGAATCCGGGGCACTTTTATTCATTGTATTAATGAAAATGTATATTTGAGAGAGAGTTTCGAATTTCTATTATAGGGATAGAGTGTAAGAGTATTAGAGATGTGCAGCACTTGGAGTACAGGAGAGGCTATCGGCTTATGTATTGCCAAATGTTTCGCTAATAAGTTATCGCAGAAATATGAAACACATGAACTGGATTGTATTTTCTCCTATTTGACCAATAAAAGTTCGGCCATTTGATAATTATATTCGGGTACAAAATTGGCTGTATTTGGCTCCGAATTATTGAATTTTGAAAGCTTTTAGAGAATCTAATGATACGACCGGTATATTGATTTCAAACGATTCAATTTGATTATGAATTCTAATCTCAAATCATACTCACAATCATTATTTGAATAAAACTGAAATAATTGAACCATTTTTTTCTAAATTCTTTGAAGATTTTATAGATTTATAATTATTTATAAAAAATATATAAAGAATATAATAATTTTTCAATATTCTAATAATTAGAGTCTAATTAGGAATAAATTACTATTATTTATGATTTGGCAATAATTTACAGTTGAAATACAGTAGTAAATAGTGTACTAAAGTCTATACGATAGACATGAGACTAAAAGAGTTTATTTTTAGAAGTTATCATAATTTAATGGACGCAATGAAACACGAATCGCATATTTGCTACTAATTAGTCGTATAATTACTTACTATTGAAATAATTGCAATGAAAGCAAAACAAAAAGATATAAATTTTAATTGAAATATATGTATATATTCTATAATAGAATTGAATAAACAGAAGTGAATGAAATTTATTGTTTTCCATACAATAGATGTGTCACTAAAATATTGCACATTTTATTTCACTTCTTTTAGTCTGCTTTACATAAAATGATACTTTGATTTTGTGGTACCAATAAAGTAAAGACATAGACATAGACGTACAGTGGAGAGAGAGATGGATGGATGAGGAGGGAGAGAGAGCACAGGCAGACAGACAGCTGGTGACTTTCGCATCGGTAATATACAGTGAAGTTCATAATTGTCATCCCATACAGGTATTCAATATATTCAAGCTCACTCATTGCTATATTGCCTATGGATTTTAGACAATTGAAATATAGGATCAAGCATCTAAATCAACTGGGCTAATTAACAAAGCGGGCCAGCAATTGAAACAAATCAATTAAAGGTTCATTAATGTAAATACAACAGAAAATAAAACAATTCATCCTAGACTATACTTTGCAATTGACCAAGTACCACTATTTTGTTGTTGGAAATGGATAGAAAGAAGCGGAGAGTAAGCTTGATGTGAATTCATAAATATGACACCGACTGTATGCACATTGCATTCGTATAACTTTTATATCTCATAATATTTATTTTGAACGTAGAATAGAAAAGATTTGTTAATTTTTTGCTTTCATTTTCCATGTGATGCATATATTACAGACATTTCTTTTCTATGGAAAACATTTTTTATGCATTATATGTAAAGAAGAGGAGAAAAGAATTTTATTTTGATCTCGATTTCAAAGCTATAACTCATATCTCACGCGATATATGAGAAAGAAGTTTAGCGTGTTTTCAGATATGAATGGAAAGTAGGCATCAAAAGACTGCCAGCTTTTCGATATTTGCTATAAAAAATAATATTGAAATCTATGCCGCAATAGAGAGCACATGAAAAATATTGGGATTTTTATTCAAGAGATAGGATATAAAGAGCGCAATCATTATATTATGGATTTTATTCTCTAAACCATTTTTAGTGTCTGTATGTCTGGATGTCATCCGAAAGTGTTTGGAACAGAAACAGACAAAAAGCATAAACTCTACTCTGTTTGGTCTGCACTGGGGTTTTGTGTCTTATCTCTACACCGTTTTCCTCAACAACACATCAAATCGTAAAGAGCGAGAAGTATTTGCGATCAACCGTTTGTGGGGTCGATAAAAGTGAACATTTATTCACATTTCAGCCTTCATTGCCAGCACAGCCAGCATTGCCAACACTGAGGGCCTTTTCCACTGTAATTTGTGCTCCGGTGATACAAATATTGGTGATCAGAGCAAAGATAAGGCGGCACAGCTCTAATTTAAGCGAACAATAGCCTAACCCTATTCTCGCTCTCTATTCTGTTCTTTGGTTTGTTTATCATTACTACAAAAAAGAACATTAAATTAGAGCTAATTTTTATCTTTGAGCGCAATATAGACGTGAATTCTCTTAATTCACAATTTATTTTTCTATAGCTTTTAGAATAAAACGCCGACAATAGTAGAGAACTGTTGACTGAATTCTGGTTTTATGGTTCAGAACCTGAAAGAAAAGTAATTATATTTGGAAACGAAAGCCAATGTTTAAGCAGTGAAGCCATGAAAGAGCAGTAATAATAATAATAATAATTCAAATCTAAATAATTGTCATTCAATTGCAGTTTAAATGCAAATCAATTGATTTGAATTGCAATTCTGAAGTCAACACAATTTGTTCCACTTCTCGATTGTGTGCAACTGAATGTCTGAATGGCTTTCAGATGAGCCAAAAGCAAATCCAATTTGCGTTCACTTTTGGTCTGAGCCTTAATATTCATTAATGATGTGATGTTAATGGTTCGGAATGGTATGCATCTGACTATCGGAATATGTTCTCCACCACTATTAACAATAAGCGATTCATCAAAAACAGGCGGAGCGCACTTTACCTTCATTTACATTTCCAAAAAGCATCTGCACTCGAAAACCCTATCTTTCCGTAAGTATTAAAACAAATCAGTTTTAGAGTACGACTCATCTGATTAACTCATTCCTTAGTATTGAATATTTACTATAATTCACATTAATTAGTGCTTCCAATGCTTTTGACATTAAATTTATTGCAAATTCAATTATATAACTCAAGTGATAACAGATTGCATTGACTTTTTAGACAATCATTTCGTGTAATGAATCATTACAATGATATTCACACAATTCTATAGACAACTGGACTCAGAAACAAACAACACTTATCTAATGGTTTTATTAATTAAATACAACTCTATTCTAATTCTTAGCATTAATTTGCATGAATTCAAGAATTGAATGCAATTATGTTATCAGAAAAACAACGGAATATATAATTAAGGCTTAATTGCAAATATATTTTTCCGGTCAGCCCTTATTCAAAATATTCATATATTCTGCATACAAATCAAATTGATTATAATTGTTTAAAGAATATTCTGCACTTTTATTCTTTTATTAAAATATTAGTTTGTCTTTTTGACTGAAGCGCAAAAAAAATTATATTTTTAATAAATAATCGATTTTTATAAAACAATAGTTGAGTAAAGATAAGGTAAAATCAGAAATTCTTACCGAAGTTTACACGAATTCGTGTCTGAGTTCGTTGACAATTGAAGAATCGTGTGTCAGATAAGTGGCGTAATGTTTGTCCCACTTATGGTTCACTTATGCTCACAATTATTGATATCCAGTGGCTTTCAGTGGCTTTCAGTGGCTTTTAATATCACACAAATGGAAAACACACTAAATATCTATATATCTGTGTCGAGCAGTGGATCTTATGTGATGTTTGGTTAGTCGGCCAACACATCAACTTTATTGCCCGCATGCGATCTGTGCTCAGCCATCGGTACACTTGCGCGCCCGCACCACAATCTTAGCTCCAGTTCCTCTCTATTCTGGTTCTATTCTAATACATAATTGCATTATTGCCTCACATTTTGATTCCTAATTCCAAAAACTAATCTAAAATTCCTATTTTTCGACTAAAATTAAACTCATTTTGTATTAATTGAATTCAGTTTTCTCTTATCATTACTGATATCTCTTTGTTCTCAACAAATAATTTAATCATTAAAATGAAATCAAAATTTCCTAAAAATTATTCCATAACTACATAATTATAATCTAATCTAATAATCACTAAATTTAATCAAATTATTTAACATTTAATTTTAATTCGAAGGAAAAAACCAAAGATTATAAATATTAACATTGATATCATTTTATTTTTTCAAATACCGGAAAAATACAGATATTTAGTTAAGATAGGGTCAAATTATCTAAATGTACAAGGATGCCGCTGTTATTTCAAATGAAAAGTGAATTTTAGTCTTGATCTGTTGCTATCTGTGCGAATGTTCTGATATCCAAAATAATCATTTTTGACCTTTGCTCATTTCTTATTTATTAATTATTTGAAGTATTATAGAGACTATAAGTTTAGTCAACTGTCAAATACTCGTATAATATGATAGAAAACTCATTTAATTTCGATTATCGTTGAGTATATTCGCGAAAAAGTTTATTTAATTTGTTTTAATTGCGAAAACATTGATATAATTCTTCAAAAGTTAATTTTTTTTAATGACAGCATTTCATATGATAACCCATTTCTTTCTAATCAATGCTTTTTCTTATGTAAATCAACCAAATTATTAAAAGTATTAAAAGATCATTCATTTCACTCGATTCATCAATTAATGTCTGACTGTTTGTTCACTACTTATATGAATTGTGCATGGGTGCAATGTTCAATATTTGTCTCAATATATAAGCAGGTACAAGTGAAAATTAAATGGTAAAGAAACAAAAATTGCTAATATTGGGCCCATAGCACTAAAGGAACACTAATTTTGCAAAATTAATTGAAATCTAATGATTCAATTTGTATTAAAAAATGGTTAATTCGGTGTAATTATTCAGGACTTCATACAACTGTTGTGGGTGCTCACAGATTATTCTTCACGTATATTCTTGATGGATACATTTATCACAAACTCAATATAATATTTCAATTGATTACAAAAATTGTTAATTAGAGTCAAATCTATTTTTGAAATCAATCTAAGATTTAATTGAATTTAATTAATATCTCAACAGTTTATTGATAAACCCATTATAGTCTCAAAATACGTGGGGCACTAATGATGATAATGGAGCAGACAATACATCAATTGTTTAGTTTATAATTAATTAAGTCATATATAAGTAAAGCTGATATTTAGACAATTATTTGAAAGATATGAATAGTTATCAAAAAATAATTTCTATTCAATCCAATGTCACTTCAAAAGTGCACTTCTTTTAAATTCAATTAACTGTTGATATTGTCTTAATTTAAGTTTAATGTCATTGGATATACAGTTAAATCTGAATTGCCTTTCGATTTATCAATTCTTATCAGTTTCTAAAATATTTGGAGTTTATATTAGACTTGAATTATCGATATTTAGTAACAATTCATATGAGAAAAGCGAGTCATTTGACTCGTATTTTGAAATACTTTTTAAATCTATTATAATATTTGAATAAAGGGTAGAGAAATATGAGCTTAAAATATGTTTCTGATTACTTGTAATTAATATTAATCTATACTGAAGTGCACAATATGTTTACACAAATCATAAGATGGAAAATACAGGAAAATACAAGAAGAGCCTTGATATGAACTACGTAGAATTAAACAAATAAATACCAACAACACAATAGCACTTAAGATCATATCAAAACTTGCATAAACCAGGAGTGGGTACACTTTTAGAGTACAATATATCGTAATTATGATGAAACTACTCATTCATATTCTCTAACTTTCCTTCTGATCCGCAACACTTGAATTCAGAGAATTTTCAGAACATTTCACAGAATATCAAACATATTATGAAATGAGTAACGAATAAAAAAAAGAATATTTTTAGCATTAATTGACTATAAATTATAGAGAAATATCATTACATCACATAATTGGTCTCAAACACAGCACAACAAATAAATCCAAGGACTCGACTCAAACCGATTATATAATATATTCTATATATTTATATTCTATTAGAAATATACGAAATTAATTGATTTCTCGTATTTGGGAATCAAAGTTACGTCAAATGATTGCGGATTTAATCACTTATTTTTATTTCAATACTTTTATTCTCATATAAGAGGAGAAAAATATTTTTAAAAAAATACTTAAATATCAGACAAAAACAGTTGTATTAATGAGTTATCAAAAAAGATGAGGACTTTTTGGCTTACGATAATCGCATGAAATATTGGTAAACAAAATATAAAAGTAATAAAAATAATATCAATCAATACATTAGAGAATTAAGTATTAAATAAATTCTGTATTGAATGGAAAGAAAATAATTTTGAGAACAAATAAGATTATAATAAAATCAAAAGCGATTTATTAATAATTATATGAAAATTGAGTTTACATTTGATTCGAATTAAAAATAAAATTTGTTTTGTTTTAAAATAATTTCAATTTTATAACAAATAGATTCATAACTAAACTAAAAGAGTTTTAAAAAATAAAAACCTAACGGAAAGAGAGCCCGAAATAAGTATTTTATCCGTTAATAGATTTGATGGCATTTGGGTCACCGATTAGAGACAATATTTTAAATACTAAGAGCAAGAAAGCAGAGCCCAAGAAGTCACCAGAAGATGTCAACAGAGGTATTGCATAAGAGTCGGGATCGATCACATTGAGCCACAGTATGTGAACTAAATTGTATGCCATGTATAGCAATAGCGATACCTTGGGATACAAATTACAATTCAATTGAACTTTAATTCATTCCAAACATACGATTCATATAATATAGTATTCATTCAAATATATAAATATCTATTCAAAGGCTAACAGTGTTTATACGACGAGAACATTAATCATTTTGTTAATCATCATTCGAGTGGTTCGGTATTCAATTGCAAGAACACAACTCAAACAATAATAACATTTGAAAATGTCATTCAATTTCACAAAAAAATCAAAATTATATAAAAATTAATTATTTTTAAAATTGACTCTAACCTGAAGTAACGCAAAGAACAGGTAGAATATGAAGAACGGACCGGTTAACTGCATTTTATCACTTCCATCGATCAGTTTGATGACAACTATGTAGAGTATGTGAGCCGGCAGTGCCATCAGTAGTAGTATACGAGAGGTCTTGATATTCATGTCTATTCAGCAAAAGGTAATTCAGATTCAGTTAAACGGAATTGAAATCAAAATATAGTTCAGAAATACCTTTGTTTGTGAAGAATGCCTGAATGGGTGAAGTAAAAGCTTGGAACCCAGGGAAGAGGAAACCAGGTTTGCCATACCTGTGCAGTGACGTTGAGATACGGCTGGCATGAACTGCAACTAAATTGCCACCAACTCTGCAGAGCATTAAACACAAGAATTGAATTAAAAACTTGTTTTAATGGCAATCGAAGTGAAGGACAAACCCATTGATTATCGGCTGAAACAAAGCGATTCTGTCGTAAAACATAACGCCGTAGTCGAGTATAAATCCCCCGCAACTGGAGATAAACATCGCTCCTATGACTGGATACCAACCGCTTGTGACTACATCTCTGGTGTACTCATTCTCTTTGGCCAAATAGAGCCAAAGAGGCAAAAGTGAGATAAAGAAGACGATAATCAAAGTCGCAATGTATGGAAAGCCAGTCGACAACTTCGTCTGATTGTAGATCAGTTGCGAAAAGCAGGCCAACAGTGCAGCTGTGGTTACGTCACCCAAAGAGGCGGCGATTGGAGTCGCGATGTTGTCTACAGTTTAATGATTTTAAAATATAATAATATATAGAAATCAATAAAAACCAAAAGCAATGAAAATAATAGTAATTATAATGATTTCAAAGCAATAAATGGTTTGACTGATTGCGCAATACATTGCAGAGCACACAATGCAGATGATTACGCAATGAGCAAGGCCATTTTTGCTTCTGAACAATCGATTACTAATGTAATCAATGTATTCATTGCATTCATTGCACACATACCGGGATTTATATTGATTTTGTCGCAGAAGACAATTATGCATACCATACATGTGCCTGAATAGTGGAATGAGAGGTCAAATCAAAACAATGGTTAGCATAGTTGAGATATAGGTGCAGTTGGGATCAGTATGTGAGGGAAAGGTATGGTACAAACCCAGTGCAAAACAGGCGACGTTTGCTGTTATCAGTGAACTCGAGATTAAAGTTAAAGAATTGGTTAAATCGAGTCCTTTAGGAATACTCCACAAAATGGCAATAATGGCGGCCAAGAAGGAAACGATAGTGGCCTGACACTGGACCAGAGCCAGGTTGCCCTTGGCCAGTTTCAGTGTTTGCTTCCAGTGCCTCATATTTCCCAGGTTTGCGTGGGTGGACAGGCGCGCAGCCATTGTCATCTCCAGATTGCCCTTCAGTCCCAGCAGTGACGGCACCAAAACGAACATTTCGCTGATGGATATGAAGACAGTCCAGTGCTGGACGTGATCCAGGATGAGGCCGGCGCCAACATTGCCGAAGCCGGCGATCATGAATGCGATGAAGACCTGAACACTGGTTGACAGCAGGTCTTCTTCACGACTAATACTGAGCTCGAAAGGGGGCGAACAGATCGGGGAATCGGGTTTCGGGGGAATTGTCTTCTCGACTATTGTGGCCAAACTCGAAAAATCCATGTCTTTTACGTTACTGTGCGATGATATGAGCGAAGCGTTGGACGAGTTCTTTGATTCGGGAGTAATGGCGCCGTTAAGGCACTGACTGTTGTAATAGCAATACTGGCCCTCATTCTGATAAGCATAACAGTCCTCCGGCTCGGCCTCAGGCATGAGCGCTAGGGCCGGACCGGTATAACTGCCGTCAATGGACTCCTCGATGACTACCCTTATGTCAACCGATGGCATCACAGGCTCTGTCGGCACCACATCCTCTCCCAGAAAGAACTGCTTCTTCGGTGAACCCATTGGAACAATACTCGCGAAGAATATGATTCCGAATAGAGTTGGGATTGAATTGGAGTTGAATTCAATTCAGTTATAAAAAACTGGAAAATAGTGTGAATTGCGTTAACGACAGGCAATCTGTTGACAGAAGACAGACATTGAATCAATCATTCATTTGATTGCAATTATAATAATCGGAATCTTTATTAATATGTTCACAATTATTATGATCACAACAGGTATGGTATGGTATCAGTGCTCACCTATTCAGCCCATATATTGAAACAGTAGTTAATTGGGATTAAGTTCCCAATAAATAAATTAAATGATTATAAATAATAACAATAAATATGATTTACATCCGCTCTAACGCATACAGACATTACAGACAGCAGTCGATTGTAATTATTGTATGAAATCGTATTCAAAGCGTTCAAAGCGTTCAACACATACAACATATACAACATATCGACCTCTCATTCACTTCAGTCACATATACTCTGCTAAACAGGCCTGTCGTGTGCGGCAGCACTATATCCAATATAGTCACTGTATATCTAAGCGACCAATAATTTTTCCAAGGTAACCAAGATTAGAATCTATGTACTAGCTTGAAAATTGAAGTTAGACTGACATGAAATTTATTTCTATTGATCGTCTGATCAATCATATAGTATATGAAATTTTAAGCTCAGTTTATAAATGCTTTTGTTTTTTATGAATTTTGCTATTTCTGGCCAATACTACGCATTCATATTCTGGGTCTAGTGTTGCCAATAGCGCCGGCGTCTTCTTATAGCCATTTGTTCATAGCACGTGAATGTGTTTACTTTTGCCCGGATTGCTGAGTGCGAGATAAGATTTAATGTCAAAAGTCCTCGAATATGAGCCGCAATGCCATTAATATTACCTCTACTCGACTTGTGTTTCTAAATTCAATTCAAGCGTACGCTTAGATTGAACTACGAGTGCATGAATACACTGCAAGCATATAATGTCTAAACGACTTGTAATACAATATAATGAGAGATAATATACATCTGTATGTCATTTGACTTTAGATAGAGAACAGTCGCTATGATATTGATAGCAGACTTATCGGTGCCATTGGATTCAGACCAATAAGTGATCCACACTATTGAGTGCTTGTTGGCTCAACTCTCATTGGTTGTTCAATAAATTGCACCCTGCATGATTTACCCGAACTATCTACCCGGTTTTAATAGGAAACGGACCATTTCTGACTGGGATTCGGATAAGTTTAGTTAAAATGATATAATCATAGCATTAATCGTCATTTTAATTAAATTTAGCCCAAATTCGATGAAAATCGAGCTCACTATTGGAGCATTTCGACATTGGAGGGGGGGTTCTAGAGCGATATTTTCTTAAAATCTCGGGGGTATATTTTGCCTAAACGCCTCCTTGGTCATCCCAATATAATAATCTAGTTTATTCAGTCATTTTATTGGTACTTCCATTAGAGATAAAGAGATCAAATGGAGACCAACTTTATTATGACTTCACAATCAACCGATAATTTCAATGATTTGACAAATATTTGATTTTACAAAACAGAGATCAGTAAAACGGATAATGTGTTCATAGACTCCACAATAGAATAAACTTTCGACTCATACGTAAAGGTAGTGAACAAATGAAAAGATGTTTTGAAACAAAAATGAAAAATAAAGTAAAGCAGTAAAGAATCCAATTTAGAGACATCTGCACCACAATAGGACCCTGAGCACCAGCAATGTAAGAGTGTTGAACGGCTCAATTGGAGCTGGCTAAATCACAAAAATTCTTTAAATATGGGCAATCCCTATGAGAAGTGGCCACATCAATCTTCAGGTGTGCCTTAGCCTTGTTCAATTTGTTATAAACAATGTTTTTATCAATTATAAACATGTTGATAATTATCCAGATCAAAATAAAACTAAGTTTTAGATATGTTTTTCAATTTCAAACCTCTGAACGAATATTCAATCTAAACCAGCTTGCACATCGCACATGTATACACCGTATGCCATGCTATGACTTTTAAATGCATTTTTATGAATGAAATGTTTGTCAAATGTTTAGCTTCAGAGACATATTATTCTGTAAACATTGGTTTCGAAATTTTCTGAACTTAAATACATAATACAAATGAATTGTTTTATTTAAATATTTTCTTAAATTAGAATATATTTAGAAATTAAATAAAAATGTTTTGAAAGAATTGAAATCGAAATTCAATTGGATTTTAAATGAATTCTATCTACAAATGAATATATTATATAAAATAAATATTATATTATTAATATACAGATCTATAATCAGTGTAACTCCTTATTCAGCGCATTCGGGTCTCCCGTATAGACCAAGAGCATATAAGAAAGTGTGAGAAGCGCTGTCCCAATCAGGTCTCCCAAAGCCATTATGCCTGACAGTAGACATTCAGACGAATAGTTAGTATAAAACTGTAGAATATTAATATTATAGAACCGAATCCTACGGCACATTACCTGGAATAGCACTATTGTCCGGGTCTATTTTCTTAGTCCAAAGGAAAGGCACCAAAACGTGAGCGATATATAAAAGAATGGAAACTTGTATTAAAGCCACCAATAGATAGGAACAGATGAATGGAGCCGTCAGAGTGACCTCATCTGACTTGACCAGTCTTATTGTGATTATGTAGATTATATGTCCGGGCAATGCCATGATAAGCAATAATCGAGCCGTTCGGACATTAGTGTCTGGAATAGGAGGTAATGTAAAACAGGAATTAAAACCAATTATCGATTCATTTGCTGTGAATTCTATTCAAATCTAAATCAATGTCAACCGACTCGAGCCGACGAACACATTGTGTGGTAACTGACAAATGCTTGTCTGCACATTGCAATTGGTCGGTGGCTTTTCACCCAATGAACATCTCTGATGAAGATATGTTGATATTCTACTGGCCTTTGAATTGAGAAACAAAAATATAAAATAATTTGTGCACTCATTTGTGCTCACCTGAACCGCAACCAAATTAGAGCCGACGCCGTTGATTATGGGTTGAAAAATGGCTATAGTTTTGAAAATACTGACCGAATAGTTGAATATAAAACCACCGAAACTGGAGATAAACATTGCGATTATGATTGGATACCATCCCTTGTGAATGACATCTCTTGTGTATTCATTATTCTTTGCAATGAATATAAAAAATGGCAAAATCGCTAAAAAGCACAGAATAAGTGTGGGTGCGATCCATACGACATGTCTGGCCATATAAAGCAGTTTCGCAGTTCCGGCTAACATGACTACAGCTGATATGTCGCCTAAGAATGCGGCGATTAATGTACTGCAGTTGTCGGGGTTGACCCCAGCCTTACGTGCGATTATGATGACTATTATCATGAGTGAGGCCAGAAAGAGCCCGGTCACCGATGCAGTGATCAGACTTGTGGCGCATATTAGCAAACAGTGGTCCGCTTGGAATCTCCACTCTTTCACTACATTCACCGAAATGGCTACCATTGCTGCTAACAGTGCCACTACTATGGCCTGGCATTGGATAAGAATAATGTTGCCGACTCCCATCTTCCACTGCTGAGAGGGCTTATCCAAGTTACCCAGATTGGCCTGGGTGGACAATCGTGCCGCCAAAGTCATCTCCAAATTGCCTTTGAATCCAAGGAATCTGTTCGAGGATTCAATGTTTGTATGAATAGAAAGAAAGAGAACTTCTGTAAGAATTATTTGGTTTGACAGTAGAGTAGACTAAAGCCAAACAAATAATTTATAGTTTATTTGAAGTTATTTATTGTCTGACAACACATACGAAGCAACCAAAATGAAAAGCTCTGTCACTGATTCAAATACATCCCAATTCTGGACCCAATCCAATATAAGACCGGCGCCAACATTGCCGAAACCTAAATACAAATTATTTGTAATGATTTGCGAACAAAATTTGAACAAATTTGAACTTCACTATACCTGCGATAAGAAAGGGCACAAAGACTTGAAGAATAATCACTCTATAGGTCTCGTATTCGTCAATGAATTCTTTTTCATTGACAGTACTTCTAATGTCTTGACTAAACCTGCGAAGTGATAGCACCGGATCCCCGAAAAGCATATTCCGAATGCTTTCTCTCCTTTTTTCGCTGGCATTCGATGTAATCACTGAAGATCTTCGCCGCGAAGAAGGAGTTATTGTTCGGAATTGAGTCGAATTGTAAGACATGACTGAAACCATTGATCTCTTTGAGGCAGTTCTCCATTTGTCGGATCGACCCAAAGACATGTCTGCCATATAATCGATTTTGTTGCCACCGTTTGCCTCACATTCTTCTTCGACTTCGGGTATAATTTTCAGATCAAAGCGAGTTTCGTCTTCATTAAGAAAGGCCTCATTAATAACGCCATTCTTTTCAATATTCTCTTCGTTTTCATCTTTGAATATATTGATGACAACAACCGGATTAATAGTTCCGTAACTGTTGCTCGAAATGTCAATCGGTTTTAATTTTTCGTTATTTGTTTGCATTTCTAATATGAAATTCTTTCTGCAAACCGAACAACACTTTAGGTTCTGGTCATCCGATTCGTTATCACTTTTATCTTTACTTTTAATCTTGTCTTCGATTATCTTTAGAAATAGTTCTCTATTTTCCAAATTCTTTGGACTATTTGAACAATTGATACACTTTTCAGGGTCTGCTTCGGCCACCAGTTTAGCCATAATTCAGTAGTGATTACGAAATAATTTTTGTTTTAAAGTGAATAGAAATAAGATTTTCATATGAATGAAGTCATTCTTATTTGTGAACATTGAATGAACTGCTCGAACATCTGCGACAAGTTATCTGTCGTCGAAGTGAATAATTTTGAGAAACACTTAAAAAATGTTACAAAAATAAAAAGAAATACATTTACTTGAAATTAGTTCAATCATTACAATCATTAGTTGAAAAATACGAAAAGTAGACAAATATTATCGCTTAACAAGAGTTTTGAAATTAATTAATTGCTTCGTAACATACCTTGAATTTCATTAAATATTTATCGTATTATACAAAACAAGCGACGAATAGATAATAGATTTTAATTGTCTTTAGTTTTTAACAAACGTCGAGTAAAGCAAGAATTAGTTTGAGAAAGAATTCGATAGATAAGTAAACTTCCTAATAGTTAATCACATAATTTAGTGTTGAAATTGCATTACTGGCAGAAAATTTGAATTCGTAACGACTGCTCACCATTTGGTGTCTGTTTTTCTGGAGAAAAGAGTAGAGTAGGTCTGGTGCTATTTAATTTAGATCAGGGACGACACTGTTATAAAGGTTCTTCGATCATTTAATCATCATTTATTGTTATGCGGGAATCAACACATATTTAATTGATTTTTGTTTACTGTTTTCGTTCAAAATTAAATAAAACCGATATTAATATTCATTATAATTATTCATAAGTTATATTTGTTTGAGAATTCATAGAATAATAACTTCAATAATCAAATTATTTCGTTATTAGTTATAAAAGCTTTCATTTGTTTCTGTGTTTTGCGAATCGATTGCATTTATTAATAACTTCATATAACTGTTTCTCTCCATAATCCTAATTACGGTATTATGTATTCGTGAATGGCTTACGAATGCATACAATTATTCAAAGCCTTTGGGAATAGAATTTGCGATTTTATTGAATTAACACAATCTTCCGGAACTCACAATTGTATTGTATTGCAAGATATTGTAAGACTTTTGAGAGAGAATGAGAGAGAGAGAGAGAGAGAGAGAGAGAGAGAGAGAGAGAGAGAGAGAGAGGAGGGAGGGAGGGAGAGAGAGGGAGAGAGAGGGAGAGAGAGAGAGCTAATATAACAAAATAATTTATTGGATAAAACATGTGTTGCAAATGATTGTTATAATGATGTGGAACAGAATTACAGAATTAAACTTAATTTATAGCAATAACTTGTATAGTGTAGTATAGAGTGCTTCTGAATGCTTGCGATCCCGTTGTGATGACATGTGTTGTGCGAGAGCTCCAAAAGAGAGCATCTTTGGAGAGACCGCCCAAACAGTATTGTAGAGAAAAATCAATAAAACTATGTCGGAGTCGACAATGAATTCATTGAATGCTTTAGTTCTAATATTTTTCACTTTATTGGCGTATATTTCCATCTCTGATGCAATCAATTACTGTCCACTGAGAGAGACGTCAACCACTAAATTGGATGCGACTAAGACTAAAAATTATTACGAATGTCCGGGTCGTCTGCCCAAGCACTACAGCGAGTGTTGCAATGATAACCGCTGCTGCCCTTCCCTCTCCACCAGCATCTATGAGATCGATCAAAAGTAAGCCAATCCATACAAATCAGACTTCAATTCAGATTTGATTCTGTTTTACAAACTCAGCCATAAATTCCAATTTTCATGCTTTTAGAGAGACTTTCTCAAACTTAACCTTTGCTATAATTTTTCAAATTTCCATTCTTACCACTCAAGTCTGGCGTTTATGATAGCAGTGACCGTATCATTGGTTTGTCTGATCTTCACAGCATTTCTATTGATTTGCTGTTTCTGTCCGCTCTGTCCGCTCTATAATTCCTGCAAAATTAGATATACCAGAGATTATGCGGGTTGTGGTGAGCCCTACGAGTCATACGACTCAATCCAATTACACAATAGTTTTGTTTTCTTACTCTAATTCCTATATTTGAGATCTAACACAATTGTTTAACCTTATACCCAGCTCATAAAATGGGCGAAACACCGCTGTACTCATCGATGATGCCGTGCGATTCGCCCATTGGAAGTACGGTTGTAATCGCACATCCCTTACGAGACAAACCCAATGGTTATATCGACGATAAAAAGTGCAAAGAAGCTGCAGTTTAATGGTGTGCCAGAACTTATTTATATAATATTCACTATTCATAGCCAATGGATGCAAATTTAGTTCAATTGCTTATTGATATTGATTTTAATATTAATTACCAGTATTTTGAAGTTTAAAGCATTAAATGGATTACAAGAACATTCGCATGAATTACATCTTGATTTTGATACTTATATTATTATACACTATGTCCTCATATTCTACTTAAAAGTTATCAATTTTTACAATTATTGTTTGCACAAAATCACATCTCATTTATTACTTTATAATTTTTCAATTTTCTAACAATTATACAAAAAAATATTAATCTTCTATCGGATTGTGTCAAACGAACATTCAATAGCAATATATTATACTTTGCTTTACTGTACAGTATATGATATGATATAATATAATGTCTTTTTATGCAAACTTTAAAACATTTTTCTTATATTAAATACTCATTTATATATTGATTTAGAATTTTATAAAAACTAAAATTTATAATAACTATAACTACAGTATTATATCGTTTATGTAAACTATTCTCTAATAAACATTTGATTTTGAAGTCAATGTTCTCTCATTTCATTAATTTTTTCATTTCATACAATACAATACAAAAGCCTAACTTATTTTCAATTATATTAGCAAGCGCATTTATTTCTTTAGTAATATACCTAAAATATTTATATTACCAAGTTGCCGGGCATATTAGCATGGAAACACTGATTAGCTAGCTAGAAAAGAAAATTTTTAGGAATGGATATGGAGTCACAATTTTTTTTGACGACTCGGCTCACCTTAGAAGGCGATTAACGAAGTCTTAAATTGTGCTCAAATTTGGAGACCTGAATGTTCGGCTTCTTATTAATTCTTTTCTATTAAATAAAATCTATTTTGAAGACCAATCATAATTCTGTGGAATAAAATTCAATAATCCTTGCTTATTTCAATCTTTTGTTTTGGTCCACAAATACTTACAGTATACATATGTATAAGGCAGGTCACATAAAAACTTATTATTCTATTCGAATGATTACAAACTAAATAAAAAGAAAACTATTTCACAATTATCTTGAGGTTTGCCTAATTCTGTACAGTCTATGGAATCTCAGATCATATAGAATCCACACTCAATCCACACAATTGAGTGTTCATAGGTTTAATCTGTTTAAGACTGTTTTAGATTTGCTTATTCTATACAATTAATGTCTGGACCTCTCATTTAATGAAGTGTTGTCACAAAGTTTTAAATAAAAATATTATATAAATTAAAATAAATAAATAAATTGGCGATACTATTGAGATATTGAAAGATCTTTGAAAATATTATCTAATCTTTAGTCTTATTCTAAATTATTTAAAGTCTTGTTTAATATTGAAAAGTACTGTATTTTAACCGTTAGAATATGAAATTCGTTGTAGTACTGGACCAGATGTACCAGTACATCTGAACTGTACTACTGGTACATCTGAACCGACAGCTTTGTTAAGTCAGACTCATTATGAAAATTAGATGATTTCTGAACTCTTCTCTAAAAGAATGTCCGAATGGACTAAAGCCCGGAAAATAATGAATACTTATTGTTTATATCTTGATTCAATATGTTGATTACCATGCTCAAACTCTAAGACTTATTTGTGCATTTGGATAATTTGAACACATTTTAAGTATTATTAGGTAATATCAAAGCATAAAAGGTAGTGACAAATGACAAAATTGAGTCTAATTTAATTGGTTTGAACACAATTTCAAATAAAATAGCTTCGGTGTCATTCTTATGAGCGTTCATTGAAAATAGTTATGTGATCGACGCACAATTGATCGAGTATTGGGCGCATCGGTTAAAGTATAACTTCAATCATAAGTTATATTTTGTTAAATCATTTATTGCTTTAATTCAATGAATTCATAACAGATTTTATTTTCTATTCAGACATACATTAAAAGTGATTTATTAAAAGATTTCAATAAATTATATTTTTTCAAAACTTATATAACTTTGAGCCCCAATAAGATATATTTGATAGCATGGGTGCCGAACGAGTTCGGCTTCAATTGAAAAGTTATGGAAAAATACTTATAGAAGACATAAGACATTGAATTTTTAAATATAAATTATGTAAAAGACGTAATCATTGAGAATCTGCAGAAATCATTGAACTTATGTATTGCAGACATAATTTCAAACTTTTCCAGTTTTGATAAATTAGACGCAAAAGAGATATAATTCAAACAAAAACACGATCTGTTTGACAGAGAAATACTAATTTTACAGTCATTTCTGTATATGAAGTATTGATATGTATTCATGTTTTGAGTTATTATTAGTTAATTCAATGTATTTGTGATTAGATATTAAATTACATTATTTTAGATAACATTAATTTACGCGTTGTTTAAGTCATATATATTGATAAAAACAGACATAACATAGGATTTAAAACATTGTAACCCTATTTGACAAACGTGTCTAAACTCGATAAATATGGCATTATTTTTGTCATTGAAATAACGATAAGATCTTCTTAGAAATGGCAAACTCACAGCTTTTCATTGAATCTTTTTGTTTCAAATTCTAGTGTAGATGTATTCATACCAAATATAATTTCTTGGTGCTCATCTAGTGTACTAGGTTGAATGCACCTGTATGTTCTCTTGTGGACTACATGCTGTCCTCTGCCTGCGGACTCAAATATTAATAGAACTGTTTCTTAGAATCGCAAATAATATGGGATTTCCTAACAAAAACTCTTTTCACATACAGTATTTGCTTACTTAATACAGGTCATCTTGGACCGGGAAGGAAGGTATTTTTTGTATTTAATCCTTATAAATTTTTATTTCATAATTACAATCACTAAAGACTGAAAGTTATCAATTTTGAAAAGCAACTAGCTTGTTTGATAAATTCTTATACAAGTGTGAGTGTGAACTCAACTCAAGTTTATGACTGAAATGTATGAATAGGTAATAAAAGCCGAATAGTCTAACGAATAATAAATTATTAATAATGTTAGAGAGAATACAGAAATACAGCTATAATGAAGTCTTCAGACAATTGATAACCCTTTCAGTCTTTGTAATACAGATTGTAATAGAGTGTGAGTGCATTGTAATGGACAGCATATCATCAAGAGAAAAATATCAAGTTTAATTATCATATTATGATATTCTGATTATTGTAGTCACACCCAAAGGCAAAACTGTGTGATCAAGATGAATTGACAGACAGAATGCTCGCTAATTCATTTGTCTTAAGTTTATTGAACTGAATTAATTGAGTCATATATTTCATATATATTCGTCATTTGGCTTAATATCTATAATTAAAGCCAAGAATTGGAAAATTGCAAAAATTATAAATTTTTATGTCTTATAAAAAGCAATGTTTTATTAAACAACTATTTCTTTACGAAACGATTTTTTTTATTGCAAAAACATGTTTACATTGAATACCAAAAATAGATTATTAGTTAAAAGTAAGAGTAAGAGTGAGGATAATCATTGACTGGAATTCCTTAATATAATAATTGTCTGGAATTTCAAATATGCGCTTAATTCACATTCAAGTCTCATAAAGACATTGGTTATAATTTGATTTTCTAGTTATTTCTGCTTCACTCGAATAAAGTTAATAAGTTTTAAAAAAATCATTAAATGTTTGAAATAAATTCCTGTCGTTTACAGTACAAGTGCTTATTGTGAAAACTTGAGACGAAATTCCTTTGAATTTTCTTTTATTTATTATTACAACAAATATTTATCGGAATTATTGGAAAAAGTGCATAGTTTACAGGTATTGTATGGTATAGTATAGTATAGTATGAGATCAGCATTTCATTTGAAGTTATTAATTAAGAATATGTTTTGTAAGAAAAACAACACATAATTATGATTCCAAGAATTTTGAATAATTACCCAGACATCATAATAGCCATAATTTTATTTGAATAATAAAAAATTTTGCCTCAAATAATATTTATAATTATTTCTCAGGTATTCTCTGTCTAGAGATTAGCTTAAAATAATAAGACCACAAATAAAAGCTAATTAATGTCTAAAGACTAGAGTATAATGTTGTGAGAGTTGAAACAAAGTCAAAGTGTGTGAACTGGAGTGCATTGGCTTCGATTTGATACCGAAATCATAATTAGGAGAATTCGAAGAATTTTTGTGATAAAAGCCGGATTCAGGTTATAATTATTGTGTGTATCCAATAGAATCTGAGTCTCGCAAAGCTTTGTTGAGCCCAAGCCTCTGACCCCATTCAAAGGGAATCTTATTTTGTTGTGTCATTTACTCCTACCATAGAGTCTGTGCAAAGACTTCAGTGAAAACAGATTTTCAAAGCGAAGGGCGTCTCAAATGAATTCCCATAACATAACTGAATATTCAGAGGAATTATTTTCTTTTATTTGATTCAAATCTATTTAAGCCATCATTTAGTGCTAATACATAATGCATTCATAAGATCTCTTATCTCCGGATCCTTCGTTTGATATGAGTTATGATTTGCTCAGCTTTTCATTGCATTTCAATCCGATAACTAATAGCAACAGAAGTAGTCATTAAAACATTGTTTTATTGCAGATCCGCTTAGAATTGTGTTTTGACACCACTTTCTCCTAAATCAGATAACCATTGGATCGCTTTCCTAAACATACTGTGCTTTTATTTGACGTATTTTTATGACTTATTTAATATTTTAATTTATAATATTTTCGTCACTTATTCTTAACTCAATTGCATAAAAGTTGGAGCAATTCGTATTCAAACTCAGTTGCGCTCTAACTGTAGCTAATAATGTCAATCGAAAGAATCTGTTGTGTTGGGGCCGGTTATGTCGGCGGACCCACCTGTGCGGTCATCGCCAGTAAATGTCCGAACATAAGAGTATGTGTCGTGGACTCGAATGCAGAGCGAATCGCACAGTGGAACTCAGAGGAACTGCCTATCTATGAGGTATGCATACTATCACTCCTATTATTCTCATTTATTTAAATGTTTTCATATATTTATATTCAATTGATTTATCAAATTATAGCCAAAACTCGATGAAATCGTAGTGAAATGTCGCGGAAATAATCTGTTTTTCTCGAGCAGCATTCAGGAAGAGATAGAAAGCGCAGACATTATATTCATATCAGTCAACACTCCGACTAAAACATTCGGTTTCGGTAAAGGAAAAGCGGCTGATCTGCAGAACTTGGAACATGTGGCCCGGCTTATAGCTAATTACTCGACCAAAAGTAAAATAGTGGTCGAAAAGAGTACAGTCCCAGTAAGGGCTGCAGAAAGCCTTAACAGAATACTGAGGGCTAATACAAAACCTGGAATTCGTTTCGATGTTCTCTCGAATCCGGAATTCTTGGCCGAAGGAACGGCTATCGACAACCTCTTACATCCGGATCGCATTCTGATTGGTGGCGAAGAGACACCAGAGGGTCGCAGAGCTATAAAGATGTTGTGTTCGGTCTATTCTAATTGGATTCCGTCCGAACGGATCATCACAACCAACACCTGGTCTTCCGAATTGTCCAAATTAGCTGCCAATGCATTCCTCGCACAGAGAATCTCATCGATTAATGCCATTTCGGCCATATGTGAGGCAACCGGTGCTGATGTCTCAGAAGTAGCGCATGCGGTCGGATCTGATACCAGAATTGGCTCCGGGTGCTTGAATGCCAGTGTTGGCTTCGGTGGCAGTTGTTTCCAAAAGGATGTCCTGAATCTGGTCTATCTCTCGGAATGCCTTAACTTACCAGAAGTGGCAGAATATTGGCGTCAGGTTTGGAACAGAACTTATTTCTAAATAATTTATTATAAGTTTTGAAAATAAATTGAATTCTATTTAATGAGCAGATCATCGAAATGAATAACTTCCAGAAAAGACGTTTTGCCTTAAGAATAATTGAATGTCTTTTCAATACAATAACTGATAAGAAAATAGCCATGCTGGGATTTGCGTTCAAGAAGAATACGGGCGATACAAGAGAATCCCCGGCCATTCTTGTCTGCAAATATCTGCTCGAAGAGGGGGCGAAGCTATGCATTTATGACCCAAAAGTGCCGAAACAACAGATATTTAAGTAATTAATAGAATAACTGAATATTTTGAACGAATATTAAAGAATTGAAATTATTTTCTAAAGTGTTCTGAGATCTCATGAGAAGGAAGAAAACGATAAAATTCAGAAACTCATTGAAGTGACTGACAGCCCATACAAGGCCACAGACGGTGCCCACGCCATCGTCATCTGCACCGAATGGGATGAGTTTCTGGTAAATCACAGAAATTGTTGATTAATATAATAATTGAATTGAAATCAATTGAATGATATGTTGAATGTGTGCACAGAAATTGGATTACAAGCAAATGTATGAACAGATGCTTAAACCGGCCTTTGTTTTTGATGGCAGGAAAATAGTGAACGTCGAGGCACTGCAATCAATCGGCTTTCACGTCGAGACTATTGGCAGAAGAACTTCGCGACCGTTCAAAACAAGAATCAATCGATTCATATCATCCGATTGACGACTATTTTATAACTGATTTCTACTTTATTTTCTAATTTAATATTTATTTTATAAAAACTATTTTTAATTTATTTACAATTTATTATGTTTTCTGAAAACATTCGATGAAATTGCGATCAAAAGACAATTCAATCGCAAGTATTATCTAATATTGATATTGAAATAAAACTTATATACAATTAATGTCTTCTATGAATACTTGTGCTGAAGACAACTGGCCTTTTGTTAGAACAGTTTTATGTATTAATATCTGATATTAGTTCACATTTTATAACCATTTCCTATATTCCTATATTAACCACATTTTAATCACTTGTAAGCGATTCCGAAAATATGAGGTCTTATTAAAGTGATTAACAACTCTTTGACGACAACCGACTGTTCGTCCACTGAACTGAATTCCGCGTCTCTAATGTATTGACTCGTTTGCAGTGTTAGTCTGCAGTCGTCGTTAAACAGTTTCCATACGTATCCAACCCATGTCTGCAGCTTCTGCTGAACTGATCCCGATTCGTATGAGACGTGTTCCACATAAATGAACTTTCCGTTCGGTATTAGCACTCGTTTTATCTCTTTTAGACATTGTTTTACATCACTTACAGAACACAATACATGTGTGGATACGACGACATCAATAGAGTTATCTTTAATGAAAGACATGTCTTCAGCTGATCCGGTGATTGACTTTTCTAAGATAATGTGTGGAAAGTCTTCGATCTTTTTCTCGAAATAACTTTCAAAATGAGTGTTCGGTTCGACTGTAATCAGACGAGTATTATTCGGATAGTATTTAAGATTATTTCCGCTTCCGATCCCAATCTCCAGAACCCTAAGACAACCGACTCCTTCATCTGCGAGTTCAGAGTCATGTGATGTCATATGAGTTAATGTCGAAAATAATTGTCGTTTGTATGGCTCTAAACATTTAGAGAGGTTTAGAGAATCACTTTTGCTTAGAATGAATGCAAAAATCTTTTGCTTCAAGTCTTTAGAGTTAGTCCGCAATAAATATATAATAAATAAAATACAAAACAATACAAATAATATCCACATTTCGTACATAATTAATGACAATTAGAAAAACTTAATTCAATTAATTCGATGACATTTTTATCAAATATATCGCTGACTAACACTTCAGACAATAAGGAAAATATATTTGATTTCTGTCTGCACTGAACCGATAGCTCAGAAAAGTTGAATAACGAGTTCTATAGGGGTTTGGATTTGTAGTCAATTCTGACAATCAATACTTGCATTCATTCATCAGTGCTTATCCTTAGGATAGCATTGGAATTGAAACATGATTTTCATAAAACGAGTCGATTATAGAATATTTTTTCAAATTAATTGGAAATTCAAAACTAGCATAACATAGGATAGGATAACGTGAGCTTAACAAACAAATATGACAGGCATTGGGTCACTCGGCCTGACTTATAGACGACAAGTTGTAGTACAGAATCTGAACTTTATATTAAACATAAAACTGTTGTAAAACTAATGCATAAAATAATTGAAAATTATGCCAACAAATGATTAGAGAGGAATAGGAACAGTATTTGAGGAAAAGTATATTAAAGTAGGTTTACGTTTAGGAATGCATTCATAAATAGCACCGATAAGAGTGGTTGAGAGGAAAACAATTACTAATGAAAAGCTATGGATATATACATTGTATGCTCTCATTAACTATCGAACGACACTATTATACAACAATACACAAATGAAAGGCTATTTCATTGATAATAATTCAACATTTGATCAAACATTATGACAATGTTAGCCAATATTGGACTCAAAGTATAGTAGAAATAAAATATTTTTATTAATAATTGCTTTTATATACGTTTCCTGTGTTTCAAAATATGATATTAAGTTTTTTTAAGTTATAATTTATCATTAATTCAAAGCATATGAGTCTATATATTAGTTCCTATTTCTCATTCAGTCTCTCTGTCGGTAAAAATGTAACAAAACTTTTGATTTATAATCAAATAAAATATCATTTTGTGTTTACAATAGATATAATTATCATTTGATTTATAATTATAATCAAATAATAGACGCAATCAAACGAAAAGCAATCATTGAATGGAAACAATAGAGAACTTAATCTAAAAAATATATGAATTAATCGAATGACTAATAGAAGAAATAAATCCAATTTATTGTGCATTGAATTGAATTTACATTAAATTCAAATATAATTCATATTTAAACTGAAAAATAATATACGAATAACACGATTAGAAATAGTTTTAATTAATATATAAATAAAAACAGTTTACAAATAAAAAAGAATTAATTGTTTGATAACTAAAATAAGGGTTAAATTTAAGAATCTATGAAAGATTGACTCGAATTGTTATCAGCGTTAGAACGAGTAGTTATAGACAGTTCTGTCGGCACTTCAGTCAGTTTCGGACCTAAATATAGTTCGCAATCAAATAAACAGTTTTGTGAGCTTTGAGTCCAAAAACTAATTCAAACGCAAATCAATGGAACGAATGGTAGGAATGCATGCAATCAATGAATACCAGAAGAGGCAGCAGTTCGGGCTATAATAGCCTCTTCCTCCCGGTCCTCATCGTCTCCATTAAGAAGTTTGTCGTTATCTTCACAATAATTTTTTTGGTCAAAAACAAGTCCACTTCCCTTACTGTCCGACCAATGGGTTAGTCATTACGTCATTACGGAATAGAATAAATATATTAATAAATTCAATAATAATTGTCAGCATTTCTTAATTAAACTAAAAATCAAATAAAAATAATTATATTTGACTTAAAGATCGAATAAATGAATCATTTATTATAGAGAAAAACTAAAATTTAAAAAAAGAAAAAATACTAAAAAAAAACAATTAAAAAGTTTTTACAACTCCAGAAAAAATGTGCAAATAATTCATTAATTCTTATATAATATATAAACAAAATTCTAATAATTCTAATCTCAATAAATGTGAGCAATAATTGATTGAATGATTGAATACTGGTTTACATAAACTTATTATATATTTATATTTTAAATAATAATAATAATAATAATTATATTTTGTTTTTGCATATAATATATGATATATTGTTAGGCAATGTTTGGCACGTGTGCTGACCTGTCAGAAGGGTGTGAGTGTTGTTGTGTCTGAGTCTCAATTGGTATTGAAATATTGTTTGACTGTCCGATGGAGTTGTAAAAACTTTGCTGAGTGTGCTGTTGGCCGGTGTGCGGGCCTGTCGGCAGTTGAGCTCTCGTTTCATATATAACTCCGTCTCCAATACTAATGGGGGGGAAAAGGAGTGCAAAAGGCCTTAAACTATCACTTCATAAGTCTTATATAGCATTCAGAGCACTGTTTCGAAGCCTAACAAAGCTTTAGATCTGTTAGACGTCTAATACGTCTAAACCTATCCAAACAATAAGTAATGAGACAAACCTGGTATAGACGGGCAGAAACCAGTTCATCCGCTTTGCACCGAATACTTGACAGAAGTTTCTATATTTGCCTAAATTGTATGCATTCCTATCCGGTCCCGACGCGAATACTGGCGCTCGGAATGACTCTATTCATGCGATTCATAGAAAAGAAATTATTTTAAATGAAATCAAGTTTTTATAAAATGAATGAATGAATGAATGTTTGCGGACCTAAAGTGGATCTGTTGAGCAGAACGAGGTAAATGTGATAACCGAACAGTGATATCAGACTAATGGCGAACATAATCGACACAAAGAATAGAAACAAAATATGAAATTTTCCCCATTCGGTCAATTCGTTCTGTCGTTCGGTTGAGAATAAAGCGATTAAACCATTGAAACCATTGTATGAATTGAGTACTACTGAGCCATACCTTCCAGAACTTGAGGAAATATGGGAACGAAGTAATGGCCGCAAACAGACATAAGACGAATGCGTATCCGAGGAATAGTATGAAAAACTTATAGTTGGAAAAGGAGACACAATTATTGACCCAGGGGCAGTGGTGGTCCTACCAGTGCAAATCAGACGGACAGACAGATTGCTAATTAAATATACAGTTCATTGAATTGAATGCAAGATTTGATTACCATTTTGAGGACGCATTGGTCGCACACCGAACAGTGATGGGCTCTGTATGTGTGGCACAGGTATTATATTAATAGTAGTGAACAATAGATTAGTTTAGATATTATTTATCGACAATTAGTTCAATATATGGCTAATAATAGGCCTGAGCTCTACTCTATACTGAATACTGGATGTGCACATACCTGTCCGGTTTGATCATAAAACAGTTCTCGCATATCCTATACATGCCATTGTAGGCCCTGCACTGAATCGGAAGATTACGCTCTGAGACGTAATGGTCTAAAATCCTCCTTTGGTTGTCTTCATTCGTTTCCTGCAATAGTTTCTCCCTTTCCGTTGGGGGTAACCAAAACTGAAGGGAACAGTAAGCCATAGATTAGATATAATGGACGGACAGATAGTAAGCAAGTATGGATAGTATGGATATTATGGATAGTATGGATATTATGGATAGTATGCCTACATCTCTGGGAATGTGTGCGCTGTCGGTGAAGATGGTCTGCCAATAGGACCACATTGTGAGCACATATATGACGTGAAAGACTATCAGATAGAAGGTCTTGAGTATCACAGACTCCACGTTCAGTAGACACAGTTGGATGACATATGCGTAATAACCCCAACAGAGCACCGACACTATGAAGACGACGGGAAGCCATTTGAAGATCCGAATGCAGACATTGCACCGATTCCTCAGCTGACGACCGAATGAGGGACCAGAAGGTGACCGATGGCTCCCACGCGAGTGGTTCGAGTGCACCCGCGAAGACATCAGACGATTGGACGTTAGGCAGCGATGAAGAGATCAGACGATCGGCACAATTGAGGCAATAATTCAATGGATTTATAATTATTTTATATTTATTTTAACAAAAATTAATCCGATTTTAATTTGACGCCCAATTCGTTCATAGCTTTCATTCAATTAACTAATTATTGTTTAATTAAATATTTGTTTCAATTATTATAAATTCAAAACAGAATTAAATGAATTCAAATATAAGTCATATATTAAATGAATTAATCGTATAATTAAATTGAAAGCAATTAACGACTAAATGAGTGAATGAATGAGTGATTGACTCAATTGGTTACGCGTTTTGAGTGAAACCATATATTCTTTGTAATCAATTGAATGCCAATCCGTTTGAGTGTTTGAGTAGAGGTGAACGCATTGAACGCATTCATTCATATCCTATATTAATACTTATATTCAGCGATTGTCGACTCAATTACACAAATCTTATTTTTTTTTATCAATTTTAGGCCAAAATCTAATCTACGCTATTTGTTCGATAAGTTTAAAGTTTAATTTAAGGATATCCAGGTCGGTCAATGGTCAATGTTCTGGTCCATAACATACTGTACTACATATAGAACTTTTATACTTTTCTCTAAAGTTACCTTGCTAACATTATTTGAGCCTTTAATCTTATTCACAGAAACGATCTTTATCGGGCGATTATTCTTTGAATTATGTTGAATACCCTGGTCTTTAGAATAGAGAAAAACTCAAAAATTTTAATTTTATAAATCATTTATTATTTTATTCAACTTTTTGTTATTTTGCATAAAATCAGAAAAGCGTTCAAAAAATGTCGAAATAAATAGATTTTCACCAATCGATCGAAATTGTTATAAAATCATAGTTTTATTTCAAACTTGATATGATTTAAAGCCCCCCATCCCCCAGGGTTGGGTCCCAATCCAATAGACGTAAGCAAAATGACATTCAATTATTCTATAAATAATATAATTTAATCAAATCGTTAAGTATTTTCTTATCTTTATTTGCAATCATTTTTGTGATATTATCTCATATTATACGCAAATATGACTCAAATTGTAATTCATTTAACTTTTAATGCAAACAAAACTAGAAAAATATGAGACAATAGAGCCATAAGTTTTACTTTAAAATAAATTCTATTTTACTTTATTTAATTAGAAATGAACAATCATCAGGGTACATCCAAGCTTGATCATTAAAGCAAATATGCAAGAAACTACCTAAAATCGTTACCTTGAGCCTTTCATTTCTGTAGTTTACAATAAAGTCTAAAATTATTTAACAAAAAATTTATTTAAAAAAGTTTGAAATTTTCATCGATTTTCTTAATTTCTTTAAGAATTTTATTGGTTTTGGCTTTGGGTGAGTTATAACAGGTTATCTGATGCCAAGGAATGGCCAATACTTTAAAGCCAAGTCCTTCGAGTAGTCTGATCTCAAGACGAACCGATCCCCTAATCATTGTGTCGACGACTGCGAAGTCATTGATTTCGAGGACATAAATAGCGAAACAGTTTTTAAACATATTTTGTTTTAATTCTGTTTTTGGATTCAATGAAAAACTTCTGTTATTTTCGTTAAACAAAACAACGATTGGAGAGCTTCTGAACGGAAGGATATGACATAATTGGACTCTTTGGTGGAGTTCCGACTTAAGGCTCATATAGACTGAGTTGAGTAGTGAACCCCTTTTGCTAATGTTAGGCAAACCGGACTTCTCGTCCGTTAGAATCCATCGGTGATAGCGATAGACCTTTTCTGTCGGCAGCAAAACGTGTTTGAATTCTTCGTATTTCTCTATCGAAAGGCCAGAGTTTACGACTAATAGATGTCTTTGAAAGTCAACTTTTGCCGACCCTTTCGATCAAATTAATAAATGTTAAAAAAATTCGGTTCGACTCATATATACTGTACTGTAATATAGTTTTAATAAATACTCAGAATTTTATCCAAAAATATTGGTTGAAAGCAATGATCGATAAGTGGTTTCGGATATATTCCTAAAACAGTTAAATAGTGGAGAATATTGAGTAAACAAATGGGATATCTGTATAACTCAAACGAATCTGTGTTGGAATCCAAAGCACTACAAATAGACTCCAGTTTTTTAACGTCTAGTTTCTGATCAAAATTGGATAAACACAAGAGAATACGTTCAATGTCTTTGATCCGGAAGACTAAGGGATTGGCAAAGAGTTTATCCAACATTTGTGTCATTAGATGCGAGTCATGAATATGAGCCGAATACATAAGAATAAGCAAATGGGTTAATGTCTGCTCAGAATTGTTGGCCAATTGTTTCAATTTGTGTACATATTCTCTGAAATGGGACTGAATGTGGAAATGATATGACTTTCGGATACATTTAGTGATTGCGGCTCTGATTATGTTATTCGTGTCGACACTCATATCACTCACGGTTTTGGCAATTATTTGTTTCGTTAGATTTTCAGTGACTTTAGTCTCAGTTTTGAATAAAGTCATACAAATTATCCCGATTTCATCCAAATTCAAACTATTGAACAGATTATCAAATGTTTTCATCAGAAATGGTATAGACTTTTGATCTATAACTCTGTGAAGATTTATGTAAAACATTAAGTGAAGAAATGGTGTCTTTTCTAAACTAAAGTCATGTGAACTCAATTTCTTAACCAATAAGTGATTGAATTTCGTTATGTTTGCGATTCTTAGTCTATAAAACATATTTCCGAACATTAAGTATGGATTCACTTCTTTATTATCTTTAAAATTCGTTTTCTTCAGTCTATTCTCCAACTCCTGATCCAAATTAGACCACAGTTTGTAAAAGAGAGGATCGAATGGCAGATCACTTACTGGCCATTCAGTCATCGACTCCAATACAGTCGCCAACTGTTTGAAACTCAATGTCTTAACGGCTTTAATCAAATCCGATATAACGAACAGATATTCTCTGAAATCTTGTGAACGAATTGCCATAAACTGATTGAATACTTCATTTGAATCACAATTATTGCCAACACTTTCACTGAACTCAACATTTTCTTCCCTTAACAACGAATCGATTAGTTTGAATGCAAACCGATTTTCATTGTCAATGAATATTATTTTCTTATTTTCATTAATTAAATAAATATTATTATTATTTGCGCTTAAATTCGGTTTTGAACTCAACTCTCGATTCAATAGAAAATGTTTTGCCTTTGAGTTTGTTTTAACGTTCAGTTTATTACTGATTGTACTATAAGTTGAAAAACTTTTTTCATTGATCACTGATTTGTTTGAATAATATTTAAAACGCTTTAAAACTGAATTAATTCTAACTATTCTGACAATTGGTTTGAATGAAAACATTTTGAACGTAAAAATCGATTCAAATGCTAAATGGCTTTTAAAAACTTAAGTTTGTTTACAGATGTTTGGATAAACACATGTTTTCTCTAAATGTAATAATACTATAAATAACGTAAAATCCAAATAATGTATATTCGCCTCAATTATCAAAACTCTATTGCATTTGTGTCACATCAGACGAACTCCACTCTCAATACTACTTAACATTTTATATGGCATTAGATGTGATCAACCATTCAATTCAATTCATATGAATTCACTTTAACGTAAATATAAGTTATATTTAACAGAGTTTTAATCAGAAACACAATCAAATCGATACTTAATATGAGTGGATATGTATATCGTTTGTCTCGGCGTATATTCGTCTCAAACCTTCCCTGGACTATAGGCCAGAGTATGACTCCGATCCTATTTAATTGAATGAAAACATTTTAATTGAATTGCATTTAAACTGATTTACTGTTAAAACTGTTCAGAAGAGCTTTACGACTACTTCTCAGCATTCGGTCCACTCGTCTCACACAATGTTGTCTTCGTATGTCTCATGTCTTGTCTTTTCTTTCTCTGTATTTCTATTATGTATTGTAATTATGTATTGAACTGAAGGACAAAACAAGCGGTTTATCGAAGAAGTTTGGATTTGTTCAGTTCGGTAATGAAGACGGATATCGAGAAGTACTGAAACAAAAGACACATTTTCTCGAAGGAAATTATGTAAGCATTAGATCCGACTTAAGCCGACTCTCAATGAAAGTGGACTTCACTTCAGTTGTCTGTCTCTACAATACCTTATATTATATTGAATTCAATTAAAACTAATTTATATTTGACTCTTAAGCTACGACTAGAAGATGGAGACCAGGGAGAGAGGACAGGCAGAGAACCCTTAACCGATGCCAACAAATCAAATCAAGTGTTGTCTAACTTTCCGAAACTCCAGTTGAATGAGTAGATGACAGCATCGGATCTCTTGTCTTAATGTAGAGTTTGTTTAGTAATAATAAAAATACAATAATTTCATTGAATTAAACATTTTCTAACTTTAGTGTCGAATAAATTGAATTTTTGTTCCAATAATTCGTATATTCTTTCAAAAACAACAAACCTTTGAAAAAGTTATATATTTTTCTAAAACATATAAATATTATTATTAATTGAAGTAAATTAATGACACAAACAGTTAGTTCGGGTAAGTATTAAAGATCCAGAGCATTCAAAAGTGGAAAAAAGTTGATAAAAATTCTTTTATTTTTCAGTCATAGATGTTGTTTGAATACAATGTTTGAAAGTACACGGAATCTAATATTTTCCATATAATGTGCGAAAATTTTATAATTTGGTCACATATTTGATAACAAGTTTTAAAAATATTTAGCAAAACAAACAAAAAACAAAGAATTACTTTAAATGACAAGAATTCAAAAACAATTTATAATTATATTAATAAATATTTTATAGAAAATCGTATTTAAATGTTATTTAAAAAGATATCGAATAATAAATATTTTATATTATAATAGAGTATAGAAGAGAATAGAAGTTATTAAAAGTTAAGTTCATTTAATGTTTCGTTTGATAGCATTTAGAGTCAGATATTGAATGAGAATCTCATATGAGATGCAAAACAAAGTGAAAAAAGTATTACTTATTCTTATTTCAAGAGTTGGGAATCGGAGGCGCGTTTGGTGTCATCTCTGATGGCTGTGTTGGCACTGTTATTATAGGCTTATAACCCCTGGACTTCATATAACCAGTCATTTGATCCGGAATTTCGGCCAAAACTTCTTTCGCGAGATCGGCCTGAGATCGGATGAACGGCCCGTTTCGGGACAAATACTTGTTGAGGGGAACGAACTGAACGATATCCCGTTCCGCATACCGTCCTTCCACTTGTAGGCGTACGTCGTCTGAGTCCAACTCATCCATTGCCGCGAAGTCTGCGCTCCCGACGCCCACAATGATGATAGAGATGGGCAGTTTGGAAGCGCTGACAATCGCACTCTTCGTTTGGTGCATATCTGAGATAATGCCGTCCGTTATGATCAACAAAATGAAGTAATGCTTCCCGTCCTGGAACTGACGTGCGATCGACGCCGTGTTGTTTATTACGTTCGAGAAGTTGGTCGGACCGTACAGAGTGACCGAAGCCAATCGGTTCCGGTAGTGGTTCAGGATTTCGGGAATTCCACTGCAATAAGGATGAGTGGGATTGCCGTTCAGAGGGAACTGATGGGACACTTCGCCAGTTGGGGGCAGTTTAGCGCCAAATCCTATTCGGGTTTACGACACATATTATGCTTGAGTTGACTCTCGAGTGGAAAATATATTAAGCACTTACCGAAGGCCGGGAACATCCCTGCGCTGTCGTAGTGTTGTATTATTTCACCCACACTTCTGAGCGCAATCTCGTAAGGGTTGGGTCGACCGCCGTATATGTCCAGGAAATGGAGTGACTGGGGATCTCGTGGCGGACCGTTCGATGCGGTGAAGTCAATGGCGACCGCGAAATGCATTTGAGTTCCGCTGCGAATATAGTCCAAAAAAGTGATCTCTTCTGTGACTGCAATCGAAACCAATTCAACGAAACCAGAGTTCGTGTAATTGGACTTCACTTTCTGTTTGATTGGGTTTATGAGCGGATACTTGTTCTCATTCGGGCCCTGAGTTAGGCTTCTGAGACACGTATGGCACGAACCGATCAACTTGTGGTCACCGTTGGATCGGTTGTCATAGCAATCGATTTTAATGGTCCGGTCGTAGTCTCCGTTGCAGAGCGTCCGCACTCTCATCGTTATAGGCATCCAAAGGGGGTTTTGTGTGGAATAGACGGGTTCGCTCTTCATCACCACAGAGTAGGTGCCGTCTTCGTTGGAACGGGAGAGCACCAGAAAGGGGTCGTCTCTCCAGATCCAGGAGAGTTTGGTCAGACTCTTGGCTCTGAACTGCATCTGAACTATTTGTTTACATCCGGACAGCTCTTCAGTGACGAACACGATTTCCCCGCAATCCCTGTTCGGAATGCCCGACAGCTTTCCGATGAACTGACGGCCAGAGTAGGAGACGATGTCTGCGAGAGTGGTCTCGAACTGACCCAAAAACTCTTTGCCGTCCGGATCCACGTCCCAGACCTCGAACCGCATTTTCTGAACGGTTTCGAAGTTATAACTGATAACAAACTTCTTAACCCATTCCGGGTTGAGGTTGTCGTTAACCGTTTCAGTCCTTCCGATCTCCACATACTTCTCACTCCAGGAGTCCTTCATCTGAACCAAACAGAACGGATCCGATTTGGAGAGAATGTCTTTATTGAGTAGATTACGACACGAGACGGTCATCTCGATCTGGGAGGTCGGCATCACTGCATTCCCGCCGCCGCCACTCATACCCGTCGACTCCATACCCGGTACGGACGGCTGGCTTGACTGGAATGGAGCCATCATTTCATTTGACACATGACCTGAACCCAAGTTATTCGTATAGTTTTGCGACCAATTCAGTGAAGACATGCTTTTGATTATTATTATTATTATTATTACTATAAATACTATTGTATTTCATTCATTCAATCATTCATTCATTCATTAAATCAAATTTCTTTGATTTGAATTATAATTAACATAAATATAATGAAAACAGAAATATATGTTATAATCAAAATGACATGAATTGGCAAATGAGTCAACGGTTACGACATTAGACTCAATACTAGACTAATATTGAATTTCTAAGCATTTATTCAATGATTGTATCATTCAATCCATTATTTTATATTATTGTTTGTTTTTTCATTCAATAATATCCGTCAGAAGTACTTCAAAACAAATAGCATTTCACATATTTATAGCAATTTATATCCATTTTAATAAATAGATAACAATTATGCGAATAAAATGATAAATATTTTTGATTCACTATTTTTTACATCAAATGTAATAACGATTGACTGAAAGCCAAACTAACTCTACGTCTGTTTGTTTACAAAAGCGATTGACAACAAGTGCTCACACTTTCTATGCGTTCACTCAAACCAAACATTCATTGCTTTATTCTTCAATCGATTCTCTACTACAGAATCCATAGACAGAATCTATTGAATACTCTCATTACTAATGAGTCATTAGTAATGACTCATTAGTAATGGATTTTTCATACATTTCATCCCTTTTTCTTTTGAAAGAAAAGCAGTTACAGTATCTGTAATATTATATTTGAGACTGGCTCAGCCAGCCTGGCTACTTAAGGATCTCTGCAAATTAAATCAACATGGCAGTTTAAAACGCCTTTAAAAGGGAAGCTAATTAATTAAGTTAGTAAAGAGCACACAGGAGCATCATTATAAAACTGCCCCTTGATTATCTTGTAAAATTTATTTCGTATTATCACTTGTATTGTGATCTGGGATCGAAATAACCCCTTTAACCCGGGAGAATTTGTTCCAGAATTTTTATAATGGGAACTCTCATAGAACAAGGTAATAGTGAATGAAAAGGTGTCCGAATTTAAAGGAATTTATATAAATTATTGATTGATTGGAAGCCTAGGTGGAACTGACTCTGAAATGATATTGATTTAGCTCGGATATGCTTGGAAGGTGCAAAAAAGATGGCATAATTGTAAGCATTGATTTGATTATAGTTTTGATCATTAATCCAATTGAGCGACAGATGAGTACATGGGTTGTGGTCAGAGCACATGATTATAATAAATCAGATTTATTACTCACTTTAGTCACAACTTTTAATCAAGATCAACTGATGGTATGAACGTTTTCGAGATTTTTACGAACAAAATCAAATTGTTCCTGACTAATCTTTTCGTCAGACAAGTGAACAGTTTCAGTGAAATGTTCATAATCTTTGTGATGCCATACAAACAGTAGTGGAATCCAGAAGAATATGATGTCAGCCATGAGAACATTTGACCTGACATGTACACACAAATTGTTATTCAACCCGTTTGTACCTAGATTAATAACTTAGTAGTTTAAACAATTAGATGCAAGATCCAATTATATTGTACTAATAAAAGTGCAGAATATTCTAATTATATAATACATAGAATCTATAGCCAGGATAATATTCTGACATAATTTTATGCAATTTGTACAACGACTTGGTATTAATATATTAATATTAGGCCGAAAATGTTGATTCGGAATACTTATTGACTTATTTAATAGGAATTCAAATATAATTAAGTTCCCCTCAAATGACCATTGATTGACAGACTATATGTCAGACTATGATTATAGGCATTCAAATCATAATTTAGTCGTTCAGAAAAATTATCTGTATATCTGAATAATTCATGATATAATTGCGAAGCATTTAGATTAGTTTGCAATGAAAGCACACTGGTGCAATACACTACTGTATTGTACATTCAGGCAACTAACTTAGAATATGCAAGCTTCTTTTGATATAGAATTTATAGACCGATAAAAATCATTATTTTAGTTCCGTTTCATAATTCTTATCAAAATTTTATTTAATAAAACATTTATTTATATAAACTTTTATTCTATTTTATACAATAGTATGTGCCTGTACTTTGAGCTCTTTTGCCACAATATATTCAATATATTATATTGCATTGCATTGCATGGATAAGCTAAAAGGCTCTGTTAAAAAATGAAATTCTCATCGATCCAGGCTTTCATATATGGTGAATATCTCTTTCCTGGTGCATAAGAGAATGTTCTGGGTGGTCACTATTTGAAAAAAATCCACTAAGATTTTCGTGATTATCCAGAATAAATTGCACTCAGGCTAACGATATTCCTATACATTACTGTTACAGTAGTGTATCTGTGGCTCATTCACTATAGGTAGTCAGGAGCAGCGCAACTACTATATCTTTAGTGTAATATACAACTAAAGAAACCACCTTGCACATCTAGGGATTCGACTAATTCTTAATATAATTAATGACTTTTTAAAATCCAGAATATAATGGATGTGTTAAAAGTCTGATCATATCTATGTCATTATTAAAGCAGTTGTGTATAAATATATTATTTTAATGAGTTTTAAACTATTAATACAGTTATAAAGAATGTTCAGGCAATCTGAATGAGGAAGATATGAAGTTTCATGCATTCAATGACACTCTTATTGAGTGCTATATTTAAAAACAATACTTCAATCCATTGCATACATTGCTATCAAACTCTGTTACACAATAGCTGTACAAATCTGCCTCTCATTCACTGCATATGATATTTCATTGAATTTAAATCTGATTGATATTAAAGACATTGAATTGATCCGAATCCTCAGTGAATTGGCATAAATATGGAGTTCTTTAGTATAATAATGATTACTAATCATTGAATCATTGATTACTATATATTAATATTTGTAAAGGGGTATTTTAAAGTCCCTACAGTTTGTTGCTGCGCGCGGCGGTTTTTTAGAGCTCTGATTGG